>ML777837.1:465185-485930 GCA_009831015.1 Picea engelmannii
ATAGATCTAGAAAGATTCCTAATATGTCCGAGATCTTAAAGTTCCCTTACAAGAACATATTCATCAAAATCTCTTTCAACAACTAATCAAACCTAGATCTAACAATTGTCAAGACCCTAAGGTTCTCTTACAAGAACACCTGAGTTTTAGGATCTCCTCCAATATTAGAACATTTAACAAAACTTAAAAGATGAAATGAAACAAACCTAAATCTAAAAATTGTACGAGGTCTTACGGTTCTCTTACAAGAACACTTTCAAATAAGACTCTTCCAATATTAGAACATTTAACAAAACTTAAGAGTTGAAATCAAACAAAAACATAAATTAAGTTATACCTGAAATAAGCAAATAAGCATGAAAGTGACGCCATGGGGGCCCTCCATAACTCCACAAGCACACCACTTCAAAGGAGACTCAAATGTAGAAGCAAAATATGATTCTTTATTTCAAAATCTCCATTACAAACCAATCCTAAGATTACAATTCTTTCTAATTCTAGGATTACAAGCTTCAAGATTACAAATGGAGGAGATTGTACTCCTATTTATACAATGGGATGAGTAACAAACTCATAATGATCATCCACTAATCTCTCTTTAGTTCCATACATCTCTCAACCATCTAGACACATAACCCTCTTTTGTCCTTGATCTTCTTCATGAGATCATGATCTCTTATCTTATCAAATTCGAATTTGATCATTCAAGGTCACATAAAGGTGTCTTGGAATCTTCTTTTGTACCTACACATGTTAACAAACGCATTCTTATTGTTAGGTATAAGTATAAGCATATTATTTTCTAAAGTTTAACCACAAATCCACTTAAAAATGTTAAGAATTGGTAAACTTTGGAAAAGCATAGTTATAACCCAAATGAGGTAAATATAATGATGTGGAGGTGGAATGAAGGTAATATGAAGGTGAAATGGAAGTAATTGTGAAGGTTTTAGTGAATTAATGGAGTGAGAATAGGGACTATTTTGAGACCCTACAAGAAGTACTATGCATGAAATCATTTGTGCATGAGTACTTGTATTTTTATTGTATCATGCTTCTTGTGTGTTACTATAGATTACTTTTGTCATTATCTGGTCTCTACCCTTATGTGATGTTGTGTTTGATTTCTAGATGTCAGAGTCTTCGCTAGCCTATATTGGCTTCGCTGATGGCGCTAGCCGTAGTACTCAAAACCTTGCTTCTGTTGCATGGGCAATTTACGCCCCTACAAACGAACTTGTCTCCTTACGAGGTGCGTGTCTCGGTCGTGCAACCAACAATATTGCAGAGTATAGTGTCGTTATCGAATTGTTGATTGATGCTATCTCGCTCGGAATCCATCATTTGGTTGTGTGACTCGATTCACAGCTTGTAGTACCACAGTTAAGTAATGTCTATACTATTCGAAGTCCCACTTTTTTATGGGTGTATTTGCGAATTCGCCTCTTGGAACGTTATTTTGATTATATTGAATATCAACATATTCCTAGATGTCTAAATACATTAACTGATGCATTGGCTAACTATGTAGTAGACAGACATTTGGATCACTTATAAATCAATCACATCAATTTTCACACAACACAAGATAAACTGGTAGAATTTGTATGTATATATAACGATCAAAAGAGTTTTTTACAAAAACGTTTTCTCCGAAGACCAAAATGTCAAACACTGAAGCTCATAGCTTCTACAAAGTGACGTCATGGGTGACGTTCATGGTAACACATGACTATCCAGGAAACCCTACAGAGCAGTCGACCAATGGAAACTGACACTCCTGCTGTGTGACGCTGATAACGTCATGGAACCTCTCCAAGAGGCATGTCTGGAATATCTGTTGTCAAACCCTCTAGGTTTTGTTCCACTGCTTAATAATCCTTGGTGTCCCATTGTGGCAGTGGCGCTACCTCTCCTCGCCGCTAAATGGGAGAAGTACCAGGAGGTCGGTAAGGTCCAACATCTGCGTCATCAACAAGGAATTTTGTATTTAGTCTTTGGACGAACATATAAAAAAAATTTGCATATGATAAAATTCATAAAAACATTTAAAAAAAAAATTGTGTACTTCTTACCAAGTTCCCCCCACTGAGCATCCTCCAGTAGGACTAAGTCTATATCTCCTTGGAAATCCAAATCGACATAAGCATAATCTTCGCCCATCAACATCTGTGGTCGTAGCCAGTCGAAGAAGGTATCATCATACTTGATAATTGGTCTAGCTACGTGCCGGGCCATGAGCTGACACCATCTCAGCATTCTTGGATCCCTGGGAGCCGATAAATTCCACTCAACCTGCAGCCTCAGTAATGGAACCCTCTTGATAAAGAAGGATGCTAACAAATACCAGTACCCGAATTGCTTCAGGTCGCCTCATCTTCATTTGGTCAACTTCTTTTTCATGCTACGAAGCACAACATCTGCCCAATTAAAAACCCAAGGCTCAGTACACTCTATGGCATACTAAAAGTAACTCTGGAGCGCCATGTGAGGAGCGGAGCTCCCAACCATCTGAGCAATGGTGAACAAGATAGTATGGAGGGTCAAATCCCACACTCCCCAAATAGATACATTCTCTTTCTTCATCTCTACCTCAGGAACATAATGTAAGCGACAATACTCACTCATGTGCAGCCCACCACCTCTGCTACCAATCACACTCATGTGGTACCCATGCCATGACAGTCCATTCAAGAAGTAAATCTCCTCAATATCTAAGGATAGTGTGTGGACCCCTACATGGAATACTTGTTGATCGGGATCCCACATATGCACAAGGTACTCTAATAACCTGATTTGGGCCCTCATGCCCGGGATACGAAAGTACTTCAGAAGACCACAGTTTCTCAAAGAGGCAATGGTGGGTGGATGATTTCTAGCAATGGTATTATCTTCTTCGTGCTCCCTTTCACGCCATTCTAGAACCATTTTGATGGCCAAATACCTGCATAAGAAGCACAAGAAGAAGATTAATAACTCTATTCACAAATTGGTTTTCTTTGATTGAGAAAAACTTCAATTTTTTTTTATTCCTTGTGGTTCTCGCAGGTGCGCTTTAGGTACAGTGAAAGGTTCTCACAGGCTACTATGGGCTTGCCTGCGAGAATGACCCATTTTCGCAGGTCCCGTGTAGTTCACCTGCGAGAATGGATGAGTGCTATGATAACCCCTAAAACAAACTCAAAATGATAGATTTTACCAATGAAAATGAAAAATTAAACCATGAAAGAGTAGAGGACAAAGATCCTACCTCACTGTCGTTGACGGCTCATCGAATGGATGCTCATAACTCCCGCAATATGACACCGAATTTCGATGGTAAAAGAGGGGTTTTGGGGCTCAAATAGTGGAAAAGTGAAAATGACATGGTAAAAAGAGTTTTACTTCTTTATATTAACTTTTACCATGTTATTGAATTTTAATAATTATTTATTTATCAAAACCTAATCCCTAATGCCATTTTGAGTGTAACTTTTACAGGCGTAACGACTTCGATGTTCATATACAGGGATGCAGACATAGTTTTTCTTCTTCATCGCATGTTTTGATTGTTTTTCATGGTTTTTGAATAAAACCTCGACCTTGGTCTTTGTTCGTTATCATGCTCAAAAATACATGAGAACGCAATCGAGCATACTTTTATCACTTTTTCGGGCTCAACAAGGTTATACGAAAAAGAAACCCCCCTGGAGTCCTCTTTAAGCTCTTTTCAGACTCTCTAAACATGAAAATATAGACGAGAGACCTTGCTATTTTCACGCTTGATAAATTATTTGAAGAAAGCGTCTGGTGAGCGATAATTTATCTCTTTTTCAGTCTCATCAGACTATTTTACGAAAAAGGAACCGAGAGAGTTCTCTTTTAAGTGTTTTTCCAGACTCTATAATCATGAAAAACCTTCGAGTTTTCTATATTTCGACTCGTTAAACAAACATCAACAGACCCGTAATGGGACCGAACCACTCCTTCCTAGGGTTCGTTAAACATACTCCGAAGGACTTATCCGAAGGATAAGCTTATATCAACAAGCATATGTTATCCTCCTCAAGCTTGCATAAAAATAAAGAGGTACTCGCCAGAAATGGTGGGGGAAAATTTGGGAAAGGGATATGTTCTCATATTCATATTGATTGGTAGTAAGTGTCTCTCTTGAACATGACACCCCCTATTCATTATATTTGAAGCCGGTTTGGTAAATCCATTTGTCTCTCATTCGATTTGCTACAAGGTCACACCTTGTGTCGTCTCTGAGTCAATGCTTCCAAATCATTGGTTGTGTCATTCATATGTTCAATAGAAGTTCATCTAAAACCTCTATTGAGTCGGCCATCTGCAGTTGTCCATTCTCTCTGTGTCGGCCTTCCCTGTGTTCAGTCCAACTTACATCATACTCTATTTCAGCTTCAAAATCTGTTCCTCATTTCATTTCATTGATGGGGGATACATCAAGGCCCTCCTGTGATGAGTTTTTTTCCGTAGACTTCAGCTCATTATCCGGAAACAAGACTTAGAAATTCTATGTTACCTTGGAACTTGCATGCCTCAATGGCAGGTTTCCTCACTTTTGACAGTGGGTTTACATCATTGACCCTTGATCGAAAGATTCATCGAATGTTCGAATTCAACTCACTCATTCACACTCGATGGATTGTACTAGAGTACCTTGGGAGTCATTGACATTAATGGTGATTTCCCTCACACTTGTTAACGGTTTCATCAATGACCGGTAATCAAGTAGTTTCTTCCATGTTCGACTTCAACACATGTCATCACATGGTTAGATTTGTACTTTTGGGCGACGAGATTGAAGACCCTGGATATCATCTCTTTGTTTAGGTTGCGATGGAGTATGTATAATTTGCAACACATAGATCCACTTTGTATGTATGATGGCTATGTCATCTTAATTTGAATTTTCTCGCATAGATCCACAGTGTATTCCTGGGGGCTATGCTATATTTTGATGGCATGGATCCACAGTGTATGATTGGTGGCCATGACCTATGTCTACAATGTCATCCATCTTTTATCTGAGTATGGGAATGCCTACCTCAGAATTAATATATATGATATTCTGCAGATGCCTGGTTGTTCACAGGTTTCCGATTAGGTGCGCTCCTGGTTTCCGACACACACATGCAGTTTACAAAGTCTTTCGGTTGTCACTGATTCTGGCCTCATACTTTGGGGGGCATTTTGTTACCCATGATATTGGTCATCATGATGGTGTATTGATGATGGTGTACTAAATATCCTCATAAGAACTTTCTCCTAAGAAAAGTGGCATTCATCTCTTCCAAGAAAACTTACCTTTGAAGAGAGTTCGCAGGTTGCCAATATACTAGGGTGCGAGAATGACCCATTCTCGCAGGCTACCTTAAGCTAGGGTGCGAAATTCTCACACTGTGCTACATAGTTAGGGTGCGAATTTGCTCTAAAGCTTGGAAAAAGATGAATTCTCGATGGTTCTAGAAGGGAATCTTCTAGAAGAATGGGTTAGCATTCGAATGGTTATCCTTGTACTGGATTCCCTGATATTGTGGGATCATTCTTATCCAAGTAACCATCTCATTCTTTCCTATATATTGATGGAATTCTCATGGAAAAGGTTAAGAAAGATTCATTGGAGAATTGGTGAAATAATTGTGTGAAGGACTTAGCTTGAACATGAGCTTAGAGACTCTAGCAAGTCTATCAAGAGGATTTGATATTCTTCATTCAAGGATTTAGCAAGTGTGTGTGTTGGAACCAAGAGCCACTGAAAGGAAGCTTGCGACATCAAGGTGATCAGGTTGTAATATTCTACTTTCGATTAATATGATACAGTGGCACGTCCCTTTTCCATAAAGTCATTATCACTTTATTGTGTAATTCCTTGATCATACACATAAGTTGACAGTTGAATATATTTTGCTATCTTCACTTTGGTTGGTTTGTGTTGTCTTGGTATTTACCTCACGAGAGCACTGGAGTGAAGCGGGAACAACAGAGACCCTAGGAAGCGATACAAAGGTATGTTATTTGTTCCTCCCTACTAGCTAATTCAATGGTCAAAACTTAGGGAAAGAGTCATGTCCTGTCTTGTTTTGTTCTAGATCCAGGTGGATCTAGGGAGATCTGTTAGTGTCCGCACCTATCGATTATTCCGATAACAATAAGTAGTATCCATGCATAGTTGTTGCTTGTCTTCGATGCAGGTCAGCTTTGGAAGGAGTATTGTGAACAAGTAATCGAGCACAATGGAGGATCGACATCAAACGTCGAGAACGAGGTAGGTTGATCTTTCCATGCATTTACTAAGAAAAGGGGATTTAAATCTAGGGTTGAAGGTGGAAAGTAATTTCTATTGAGTCATATCTGAATGCAAAGTATGAACTCTATTTGCTAGTCCATAGGGTGATTTTCCCCAACAACACCCCTCTCTCCAATGGTCCAGATTCATGTTCCTGAAGTAAGGGAAATTCCAAAGCTCACATATTCTTTTAACTTTGAGCATGAAATTCAAAAAATCAGAGTCCCTATGCCCCTCTCCATATTGATCAAACATGAAGTGTTCAAAAAATGCCTCACCAAACTATTACAGTCTGAAACCTCATGCCATTGCACAGACTCCATCAATTTGCAAGATGAAAAGCCTGCAGTCATCCTAGGTCCTATGGTAGAAGACATAAATGATTCATCCCCTCCCTTCTACACATCCTTGAACATACATGACAAGGTGTTGCACAACTGTTTGATGGATTCAGGGGCTTCCCACAACCTCATGCCCAAAACTGTCATGGAAAAATTAGGACTAGAAGTCTCCAGAGCCTATCATGACCTCTATTTCTTTGACTCCAGGAAAGTTCAATGTCTAGGATTCATCAAAGATCTGGTTGTGACCCTGTTTCACTTGCCCATGAAAAGTGTGGTCATGGACATTGTAGTGGCTGATGTTCCCCCCAATTTTGGTATGTTGTTGTCAAGATCCTGGATAAAAAGACTTGGGGGAACCCTACAAATGGAATTAAATTATGCTACTATTCCAGTGTTTTGGGGGGAACATAGGAGACTGTACAAAGAAGCCCAGCTGGTCTACATAATTAGTGACGAAGCCAATCCTACCAACCATCCTATCTTTTCTCTTGACATTGATTTAGGTTCCAGTTTACTACAGCTCACTAATTATCCCGAGCCTCTTCTAAAACTCAGAAATCAACCCACTACTTCTCATGAAATTTATCCCCTGATCACCCCTGTCTGGAAAATGTTCTTTGATGGAGCCTCTTCCAAGGAAGGCGTTGGTGCTGGATTGTTTTTTGTGTCACCTTCTCAGGAAACCATATCTCTTTCATACAAGTTAGATTTTGAGAAAACCAACAATGTGGCAGAATATGAAGCCCTGGTTTTAGGTTTAAGAGCTGAAAAGGAAATGGGGATTCAAGAGGTAGCAGTGTTCGGAGATGCATAATTGATATTCCAACAGATCAGAAATGTTTATCAAGCCAAGCATCCTCGACTCAAGAGTTACATAAATGAGGTATGGGACCTAATCAACAATTTCTTCTTAACATTTAACATTTCATTTGTTCCAAGAGAGAAGAACAGAGTGGTTGTTGTTCTACTACAAAAAAATGATGCCGGGCAAGAGAAACCTATTGCCTATTTTAGCAGAGAATTAAGGAATGCTGAGGTCAGGTATGACATCATGGAGAAGCAAGCCTATGCCCTGGTGAAATCTCTCAAATCTTTTAGAGTCTATGTCCTACAATCAAAAATCATTTCCTATGTTCCTTCAGATGTTGTAAAGGACATTCTTATTCAGCCTGATATAGACAGGAAGAGGAGTAAATGGATAGCCAACATCCTTGAGTTTGATCTGGAGATAAGGCCTACCAAATTGATCAAAGGTCAAGGTTTAGCCAAGTTGTTGGATGAAGAAAATTGCAAATCTTTCCATAGGAGGTCCCCTACCATCTGTTATCCACTTGTCTGCGTGACATGGCCCACTTCCTTTTGCTCCTCCTCATCCTCCGACAACTATCCCGCTCCCTTCCACGTCATCTCACCATAAATGACGTGTTCCCCCCCTCTACCAATCATATCCCATCACCTTTTCTCTGTTTTTTGTATCCTCCCTCTTGCCATGTGTCTCGCCCCTGTCGTCTCCTCGGTCACTCCCCTTCCCCTTTCCACACCGAGCATGCCAAATCATCCCCGCCTGACCCTTATTCATGAACCATCATGTGCCCCCTCCATCGCCCTTGCCTACAAATCTTTCCAAGAAGACGGTTGGTGTATACAGGTGGCACCATGAGAAGCCCTCCACGTCCCAAAAGGCAGAGTTGATCAGGGTTGTTGCCGATCCCAAGGAAGAAGTTATTGAAGTTGTTGGGGGTGGTTAGATATCATTTCCACTATAAATGGAAAGTCTGGCAAAGGATTAAAGGCCTCTCAATTCATTCGCAGGGCTGTCAGGAGTTTGATTGCATCTGTCATAAGTACACGATCATTCAGAGAATGTATGCATAGACTGCCAATATACATGCAGATGCAATGTTTTTAATGCAGTGTCTCATTTTCAATGTTGTTGTTTTTCTTTGAGTATATGTAGGCATTTTTTCCATTTTTGTAGTTATCGATGGTTGAGCTAAGCTCCAAACTATAAAGTTTCTAAGGAATCTCTGGCTATGTATTTCGATTTGAGACTGTCAAATTAATGGAAGTTAGCTTCTCTCTTCTTTTGTTTTGTCTGTCAGTTGTTTGAAACACTCAGAATTGGAGGATATAGTCAAGGGTTGCATATTGTAAGATGATGTATGGTTGATCACTGCAATCTCTACACCAGTTCTAAATAGTCTCCCACTTTGTCTTTTCACCTAGCACTGAATGATTCAGAATTGGAGGATCCAGTCGGATGGTTGTGGCTGCATAGTATGATAGGTTTGATCAGTGTGTAGTCATCACTATGTTGTTTAGGCACATTTCAATGTTTTGTTTCTATTCCTGAGTTGCTGGAAGGCCTGATGCCTAGAGAAGTCTCCTCCCTTTTCTCCTAAGTCTTACCTCTACTCTCGCTTTAACTCAAATTACTGACTGAAGTTAGTTGTGGCCCTCACTTCCCTATGCATTTCTGGCCTAGTTTTCTGAGTCAAACGATATTGTTCTGAGTTTACCTCCATTCGATTACCCCCATTAAATTATTTGTGACATAAAATTGATGGGCGTTGGGCTCTGCTTCTGTTGCAATCCAAGAGTGAATTCTGACACTAACAGAAGGTACCTCCACATCTATCTCCCCGAGAAAAAAATAAGATTATTAAGGAAGAGTGCTCGGTATAGTTGGATAGGGGGATACCTTTTCTACACAGGCATGGATCAAGAAATCATGAGATGTGTGAGGGATGATGAAGTTTATGATCTTCTCAAAGCTTGACATGATGGCCCTTGTGGGGATCATTTTGTTGATAAAAGAACTCAGCATAAAATTTTAAGGATGGGCTATTTTTGGCCCACCATATTTCAAGATGCCAAGAAGTATGTCCAGGCCTGTGATAGTTGCCAACGAATGGGTCAGCCAAATCATAGGGATGTGATGCCTCTCAAGCCTCAAATAGTGTTAGAGCCTTTTGAGAGATGGGCCATGGAATTTGTAGGGCCCATTAACCCACCTTCTAATCAGAAAGTCTATATATAGATCTATACAAATTACATGAACAAGTGGGTGGAGGAAAAAGAACTCATCACGACCTCAAAGGAAGTTGTCTTAGCATTCTTGTTTGAAGATATCTTTGTTAGGTTTGGAGTTCCCAGAGAAATAGTAACTGATGGGGTACCCCCTTTCACATCACATAAGTTTGAATCCCTACTCAGTCAATATCATGTTTTACATAGAACAACTTCTCCATACCATCCACAAGGTAATGGCCAAGTAGAAAGTACCAAAAAAATCATAGAATCTATTCTGACTAAGACAATGAGAGAACATTGTAGGGATTGGTCTGATAGATTGCATGAAGATATATGGGCTTATTGAACTACTTGGAGGAACACAACTGGTTTTTCTTCTTATGATCTTGTATATGGAAAGGGCCCTGTTTTTCCCATTGAATTTGAAATCAAAACCCTTAGAACTACATCAGCAGTCAATCTCGACTTCACTATAGAACAAAAGGCCAGATTGCAACAGCTCAATGAGCTAGATGAAAAGCGTTTGGATGTTATTCATCAAACTACAATAATTCAACAACAGTGAACAAAATGGCATGACCGAGTCATCAAGAAGAAATTGTTCCAAAAAGGAGATTGGGCTTTGTTATAGGATTCGTGCTTCAAAGAATTCCAGGGTAAAGTGCATACAAGATGGTTGGGACCTCACGAGGTAGACACTATTTTTCCCAATGGGAAAGTCAGGTTAATTACTATTGATAGATCCAATACACAGTTATACGCAAATGGTCATTGTTTGGGCCTGTATCAACATCCACTTTCCAAGGAAGAATTTAAATTGAGATGTACCACTGATACAAATTACCAATTTTTAAAGGGAACGGAGCTTGCTTCTTCCCCGTCTGAACTTTAACACTTTTTTCTTTCAATAAAATCTTGTATATAAATAAGTTGTGCAAATTTGAAATTTTCTCATTTTGTTTCATGCATTTCATTTTTCCATTTCTCTTTTTCTAATAAATTTAGCCTAGAAAGGTATCAAGCAATTTCTTGTGTGCAGATAAACTAAAGAACAACAAGGTAGATTACAATGGAAAAGATTAATTTCTGGAAGTTGACAAACTTCCTAAAAATTAAGTGATTCTGTGTTCGGAGAGGTTCCATGCTGCTACACCATATGTTGTTACACCATGTTTCGTTACACTGTTTTCCAACCACATGGCCATATGTGGACCACATGACCGATTTCCATGTTGTTACACCTTTTTCCCGACTATTTTGTCTTACATGCGGTTACAGTCTTTTGGCCGATTTACATGCTTCTACACCTAATTCCACCATCTAGCCAAAATACATGCCGTTACACCTACCGCTATATTCCTTTTTCATTATTTTTCATGCTGATTCACCCATTTTTTCATTTTTTCCACTTTTTCATGTTGATACTCCATCAATCTATCCCTCTCTACTATCTTTCCATGCTAAAACACTGTTATGTTGTCAGTTTCGCTGCTATTTTTTCCACTCTCTCTGCCAGGAAGGCCGCTTCATCCTTTCTTGATTTCATAGCCACCTATTTCCAACGGATCAACCAATGAAAGGAATGCACTCCTGCTCCACTTTTCATCTCAAAATTTATCACACTTCAGAGCCATCTCTCATCATTACAACTATTTTATGAGGATTAGATGGCGGTTGGATAGTGCAGTTACTCTAACAGATCGGTTCATGCGGTATGTTATGAGGTACAATTAATAAACCTACATGTCCAAGTGATGTAGATATCAAAGAAAGTTTGAATGCCTATTTTCCAGTTGTCCTAAATTCATTTCACCANGGGGGGGGGGGGGGAAGACATCCACGCCGACATAATCTCAAAATATCATTTTATAAACACCTCCGCCACCTTTTCGACCACGCTTATTTTTTCTCAGACACTATGTTATTTATGCAATCCTCGTTCGAACTTACTATGTCTCTGGTTTAGGTGTTGGTTTCTCCTCCGTTGTGAATGTTTAAAACTCAGAATGACGTCATGGGAGGATTAATTGTGAGATATGAGATGAAAAATCTGGATGCATTACTGCTACACCCAGATGTTTACCAAATTTTTATGCAGGCGAGATGGATTCCTTATTTCAAGAAGATGCATAGGTTAAATAAAGAAGAGGTGTTGGAGTTGATTCAGAATCTCACAGAGGGGTATTCCATTGTGAACGGAGTGAGAATTCCAGTGACAGAGGAGTCAGTGGCTGCCGTTAAAGGATTGCCCAGAACAAGAAACAAGTGGTTTAGCAGAAAAGCACATCTTCCCAAAGCAGAGTAGGATTTTCTCGTGAACAATGAGCATGTGCAGACTAAGGGTTGTGGTGTCGATGTGAATTCCTTACCAACACCCTGGGGGAAAGTAATATAATTTATCAAAAGGTACATTACCTGCGAAGGATGATACCAAGTTGTTTATTTTTCTAACTTTATCATACTATCCCATTTGAGACATCATAAGTTAATCAACATGCCTTATTATATTCTTCAGTCTTTGCATAATATGGCTCAGTTTGTTAAACAATCCAAGCACCCCATGAATTGTCTTTCCAATAATAGACTCATAGGCTTGTTGATTCATAGAGGAATGGGACTCCCTCATGACCCATTACCTGAAGTGTTTGTGCCACCTAATGTGCCTTCTGCCATAGCCAACCCTGAACAAACCATTTCTGCACCTGTTGTTACAGCCAACCTAGACCAGTCAACTGCTGCACCTGTTGTTACAACCGACCTAGAACAATCAACCCCTGTGTCCTGAACTGTACCAGCAGTTAAAACCTCACCTATAATTCCCTGTAAGTCAACTCTGAATACCAAACAAAAAATCAGAAGCACGTCTCACACAACTCAGAAATACCTCGATAGTATTCAGCCAACACAAATTAACCCTATTCATACAGATGCGTTTGAGCCTCACGAGCCTTAGTCCTTGGCTGCAACAGAGGTTGTTATGAAAATTTCTCCTACTCCTAAAGCTAAGAAAAGGGAAACTCTTGGTTTTGTTTCTACTTTACTAAGAAAGAGAACTCGGGTAGGAACATTAAGTGAAACAAGAGTTTAGGCCCCCACTGACGGCATGACAACTACTTCTACTGTTGAGACAACAATAACTCTGAACCCTCCTATCGTTGCAACAACCGTTGAAACCCCTACTGTCACTACCACTGAATTGCCTCAGAATATAAAATGTCAAACCACAAAGAAATCTTATAAAGGTAAATCCAAAGTTGTTGTGACCGAGTGTCCTGATCTTGCCAATACTCAGACACTTCCAGATTTTGATATCAATGATACCAACTTAAGTGAGAGGCTAACTGATTTTATGGAGGTACGTATTCCTGGTTTCACCCTATGAAAGGAATTACAAGACACTATTTTATCATTGTAAGAAAAATGTCAACACGTTGAACTAGAGTCATTGGCTTTGCTTGATGATTTCATGCATCATTCGTCAGGTGACAAGGTACATATATTACCAGACCCCAGCATCCCATAATTTCCTCCTTGTATGGTTGTTGACGAACTCCCTCCTTCTTCTAGCTTGATTATCGAAGAACACCCTCCTTCTCCTAAACCTAAGAGGATATCTTTTGTTTTTATATCTTCTTTACCAAAAAGGAGAACTAGGTCAGCAAGACTTCCTGAAGCTATAGTTGGATGGAAAAATATAGAGAAAACAATGCCCATTCTTCGCCCATTATCTTCAGTTCTTCAAAATGAGGTTGTTACACAAGAACCAACCTCTTCCCTGAACTTAGTTGTCACACAAGAACCAACTGACCAGGAAGAGGCTATTACCTAAGAACCGATCATGCCAGATGTAACTGTTACACAAGAACCAGTTACAGAAACTAGAGAGGATAATGATGATGTTCCACTTTCTCAGCTATTTGCTTAGATTGAAAAAAAAATACAAGGTATTGAAAATGCCAAGATTGTTGAACTAAGGAAATAAAATGACCACCTCAAAGGAAGGTTAGATTCCCTAACAAAGGACTTGCAGATTGCTCAACAAAGAAACTGAGGGAATTCGACTTTGAGAATATTAGCTCAGGCAACAACTATTATGAAGGAAAATGAAGAGCACATGTGCTACCAATGTGGTGATATTTATTTTCAGGCAGGATATAAAATTTTCAAAGTACCAAATAATGGACAGGCTAAGGAATGAACCAATTTCTCAGTGAAAACAGAATGTGACCTTACTGTTCCACAAGAACCAGTAAGCTAGAGGAGATCGCGACGTCATAAAGTAGTTGTTGGTTTACCAACAACTTTAAAACAAACACCTCTGTTACACTTACCAGTCGTAACTCGAGCAACTCATACTTCTCTTGTTCTTGAAGACAAAGCAACACAGACATATTTTTGAAAATAGCATATGTTGGGGGTACACACAGTTTTTTCCAATACTGGTACTTAGTGATTGTCTTAACAATTTTGCACTGGAGGAGTCACCTCCTTAACTCAAACTCAGAGTAAGGATTTAATGTGGTTTACATGAGAACATGCAATGTTTTCAGTTGGGGGGCATGTTAGGACCCAAACATGTCCCTTTTTCACCATCTCTTTTGCTCATTCAACCTTACCAATTCTATGCTAAATGCCTAATAATTGTTGCTAAGACCCTTTTTCCCAAGGTATGCATCATTAATCTTTCTTTTATATTTTATTCACTTTAACATGTTGGATTGGTAGCATTTCTCATATTTTACCCATGGATATTCAACTAATGATTAAAATGTGTAGAACAACCAAGTCTTAAAGAAAGATCGTTGCTGTTACACAAGGTTGTTACAGTTGTGTGCCAACTCTAGATGTTGTTACACGACTGCAGAAATTGTGCACCCTTTTTCGAAGCTGCTACACCTGCTGCAACATATATCCATCGATCCTAGAAGTTGGTCTCTCATGGAAATTCGAATCATGAAGACTTATCCTCAAGGATGTTACACGTTTTTGTTCACACTGATGATAAAGATCATTTAACAGATTTTGTAACAAATTTTGTATATCATACGAACAGCTTGAGAATCTTCGATTCTCAAAGCTGTTCTGAGTCCGTTTTCAATTGAATAACTTTGTCTTTAAATAGCAGATCCTTTGTAATCATTACTACCGAATTTTAGCTGTGAACAGAGAGTGAAGAATAACACATTGTATCTGAACCTTTTTGGCGAATTAATAAAGAAGTGGGTTGAGTTTCTTTAACCTATGTAGTTTATTTTCAAGTGTATTCCGTCAGAGGGAAAGGGCCCACCTTCCTCATAGACTCCCCTCTATTTTGTTGTTTTAGATTAACCACTTTGATTTGGATAATTGATCTGTTTATCATTTCTAGAATATATTTGTTGTTACAGTCAGTTCCTTTCTGTTTAAAGCGCATCTGTGTGTCTCATGAGAATTAGAGTAATTTGTTGGACACTGTTGGAGAATTACTTTCCTTTTCTGCATTAGAATTAAATCTTTGTTTTCAATTAAAGAAAACAAAAGTGTGAATTCCCTTTCTTCCATCAAGTAAGTTTCCTTTCAGCAGTTAGCACAGAGTTTCCTTTTGCAAGAGTAAAGAAGAAAGTTAGAATAGATTAGATAATCTAGGATTCTTATACACCAATTGTTATCCACAAATTTGGTTATTGTGATGATGTCATGATGATATTATGATAATGGAATAATCAAGCTCTTTACCAAGGACAATTTCCTGAGAAAAGTTACAATTGTCTTCTTCCAGAATTCACAGTTTGGAACATGTTCGCAGGCTGCTTATATATTCACCTGCGAGAATTCTTGTTTCTCGCAGGCTGCTTTAAGCTGAGGTGCGAACTTCTCGCACTGTACTCATGGTTAGGGTGCGAACATGCTTTTAAAGGAGAAAAAGATTAAGATCTTCAATCTTCTAGAAGGGAATCTTCTAGAAGGGTGAGTTGGCTTTCGAGTGGTTATTCAAGTACTGGCATTCCAGATATCTTGGGATCATTCCCTATCCAAGTAACTAAACTATCTCTTCCTATATATTGAGGAGATTTCTCATGGAAAGGGTTAATTTGAGCAAGCAACAAGTTAGCAAGAGATTGATTAGAGAATCAGTGCAAGACTGTATGGAGGACTGATGATACAACATCAAGAGACAACAACAAGGTCATCAAAGTAGTTGATTTTCTTCATGCATGAGAAAATGTGTGTGTCAGAGCTAGAAGCCATCGAAAGGAGACCTACGACATCAAGGCTCAGGTTGTAAGTTTCACTTTCAATTAATTGAATACAGAAATATGTCCCTTTCCCATAAAGTTGATGTCACTTTATTACATAATTCCTTGATCATATGTATAGACTAGTCTTTGAATAAGTTAATTTGCCTTTACTTCAATTGGTTCGTTTTGTTGTGATCTGGACGGGATGAGAGTATCGGAGCAAAGCTTGGAACAATATAGATCTGAGGAGAGCGTTCATAAGGTATGTCCATAACCCTTATCTCTTAGTTCATTCAATAGGCTAGATCTAGGGAAAGTGTCGTATTCTGTCCTGTTTTGTTCTAGATACCAGGTGGATCTAGGGAGATCTGTTAGTGTCCGCACCTACGGATTTATCCCATAACAAAATTGGCGACTCCCCTGGGGATTTATCCCTTTTTCTTTTTGGTTTTTGAACTTTCTGTGGCCATTTTCTCTGCTTTCATTTTTCTTTTGATTTGTCTGTCTCTGAGTCCTCAAGATACCCTGAGAGACCTTTTGGATCTATAAGCCAAATTGATTTTTACTTGCTTTTTCAAAAATTTTATTAGTTTCAGGGATTCTCGCACTGTGCCCATTTACAGCCTGCGAGAACCTTGAAATTTCGCACTCTGCATATACATTTCAGTGCGGATAGTTCACATGCTGCATCAAAGTGGCCTGCAAGAACTCTAGTTTCTCTCACTGTGTCCCACACTGGCCTGCGAACAGTTTTTGAAATTTTTTGAATTCAAATTTTGTCTCTGTCAATAACTCATATATGTTGATTTAGACCTCTTTGGCTTGTTAAATCAGTGACTTACCTATCTTTTGTTACAATTTGCTTGCTGGAACTGATCTAGGTTTTCTAGGTGTTTCTTTGCATTTGAAACTTGACTTTCATTTCTTAGTTGGTGTTGGCATTTTCATTCTCTCTTACTTCTGAGATTGAGTGTATCTAACTGGCTGAGAACCAGGGATTGGTTGAGAGTTGAGTGTTTGGTGTTTCTCTTGTACTTGTTGGTTCGAAAGGACAAATTTTTCATTTACATTGAGAAGCTCCTTGGTTTGCTTTTTGTTTTTGCTTTCATTGAAAGTTTTGGATTGGGTTATTTGTTTGAATCTTTATAATTTGGTTTTCTTTTTCTCATTATTTAGAGTTCTGCTTGGAAAGTGAACTGCATGTTTTCTTTCAAGTTTTATTTTTTCTTTTTGCGAGAACATTGAAAATCAAAGTTTTAAGAGTATTGAAGTTTTGAAAAAGACATATGGAACTTCTTCATTGATATATGATTGTTTGCATTGGAATATGAGAGGAAATTGAGCATTGCATTTGCATTATAGTATTGAGATTGATTCGGAAATTGTTCTCTCTCTCCCATAACTAGGATTCATCGAATGAAACAAATTATTTTTCATCATATCCTTGCATTATTTGGGTCAGAGTCATACATCACGAGTTTCATCTCCATTGCCTTTGAGTAAACAACATCCTGTAAAAACATTACGTAATATTAAAATCGATCTAGTAACTCTTTCTAGGGCTCTTTTACACCAACATTTAGCTAGGCTAGTGCTTTGGAGTAAGAAGAAAGACACACTCTCCAAAAGCTCAAAAACAAACAATAGCATCTTGAGTTAGGGAGTGTAAAATTCCATTGGCAGCATATTGTCCTGGGAAGCCCTTCTAACACAAGGGTCAAGCATTAGGTCGCATTGGTGTTGGCAAAGATACTAACCTGCTTTGTTGACATCAGTGTAGAGATTGCACATATTACGGGGATCACTCCGAGGTATACCCACAATTATGAGTGGAAGCCTTTGAGTTGGTTTCAGGCTAGATATCCTGCCCTTGCATATGGATCAGACTGACGACTGTTTCCCCAGGCAGTTTTGTTTTGTGTGTGACCTTAGTTGCTTATTTCTCTAGGTTCTTACCCAAGGTGACTGTGAAGGGGAAAGTCTTCACGGTACCTGGAATCGACGTTGATCAAACTCACTCGGGCTCCTTGGAGGGTATACCTATGATTATGTGTGGGAGCTTGCACCAGGGCATAAGTCTGTTAAGCAGGTCATCAACGTAACTTTTCCACCTTAGCCCCGCCCCTTCTCGTCTCGTTGTTGCGACGTTGGATTTCATCACCAACTAGTGGCTTCGATATTGGAAGGAATTGTTTGCTTGGTGATTGCTTCTAGTTTTTGTTTACTAGTGTGTGTTGTTCTTTTCTCGAATTTTGACCATAGGATTTTCGTTGGGGAATTGATTACTTGTTTATAATTTCTGCCCTGCGACGTTCACGTAGGATGCAAGGTTTGTCTCCGGAACATCCGGAAGCTTCAGAACCTTTGCATCCGGCAACACCTGAGGGTACCCCTAAGGACTCTCCTCGTCCGGGTGAAATTCCCCTTGTTACTCTACCTCACATGGACATAAGTGACGTCCCTAAAGTTTTTACACCACCCCCACAAGTAGCATCCACTGATCCTCTTGCTGATTTTCGAATCTCAAATACTATAGAGGATTATCACATTCGTCGTGGTGAACGACCATCAGGACGTTTTCATCTTTATGGAGAAACTCTTGTTGTATCTTCTGAATCAATCGTTGGGCCTTCTCATGGTGTAGGGGGCCAAGATCCCTTTGGGTCAGGTGATTTCCGACGAGTCTTGTTTGGTATTGAATCCTCTGTTTACGAACTTGTCAACCCTCCCGTGTCTCCCGAACCAGAGACTACACCTGAGACTACGACTTATCGTTTTGTTCTTCCTCCCGAGATGGCCCATCTCGTAAATACTATGAGTGTTCCATCTGTTGAATGTGCCCCATCCGATACCTCCACAAACTCCGGTTGGTTCTCTAGGTGGTCCTCAGTTTCCTGGGGGGCATCCTATTCCCGGTTTCATCCCGACACTCCCTCTCTTTCCTACTGGCAATCCTAATCCTAGTGGCATTTTCACGACTTTTGCACAAAACTTAAACAATCCTGTTGGTGGACAGGGTAGTACGTTTCCTTTTCCTTTGCCCGGACTTAACACAGTTACTAACCAACCTACGGTTGGTATACAAATTCTGGGTGGAACTGTCCCTTTGATAGGGGGACCGACCTCACCTTTAGGATAAAACATACCTCCTGCATTGGTCCAGTATTGGAATCAACTTATGCAGAACTTTCCTCAAAATGTTGGGGGGAAGCAACCTGTCCCTACTACGGGCCAACCGTATCCAGGTGTGACTAATCCTATTTGGGTTTCAGGTCAGACTTCTCAACCTCAAGCCACTACTCAGGCACAAGGTCAAAATCCTAGGGGTTACTATCCGATTCAACCTCCACCAAATCAACCAGGATCTTCCCTTTGGGGGCAGACTGCATACGGTCCCACTGGTTTACTGACAGGGCTTCCGCCCAAAAGTCACCAGTATCCTCAAGTGAATCAGCAATTGCCTTTTCTTGCTACTCTGGACCTGCCAGATTTGTCTAGGATTCTTAATGATCCTATTCATCACTCTCCCCAATGGCCTGCTATTCCTGCAAAGCTTCCATCGGAAATTCCCAAATTCGATGGGAAGGTGGGAGAGGACCCTAATAATCATGACATGACTTTCCATTTGTGGTGTTCGTCCAACTCGTTGATGGACGACTCCATTAGATTGCGTCTTTTTCAATGGAATCTTACGGGTGCTGCTGCGAAGTGGTATATTGAATTACCCCGAGGTTTCTTTTCCGATTTCAACACCCTTGCAATGGCCTTTCTCACACACTACCAGTTACTGATTCGATATGATACCGGAACCGAGATTTTAACCTCCTTCAAACAAAGTTCGGGCACTCATATATCCGATCATATTCATGAGTGGCGACGGAGGAGACGTCTTATTAAACTTGAGCTTCCTGATCAGTTACTGGCAGAGCGGTTTACAAAGTCTTTTGTAAAAAAAAATTGGTAAAGACATTGTTATGGGCGGTGTTGTCACTGAAGAGCAGGCTATCAGTCGTGCTCAGTATCTAGATCTCGTTTATTCGCAAACGGGAACCTTGTATGATTTACTTCCGGATTTACCTCGTCCTAGTGCTTCCCGCACTCCTGCTACTTCCGCTGCTTCGCATGCAGCTGATGGTGTGATTGGTTCCACTCATAGCCACTCACATTTTGTTTCTACTACAACCCCAAAATCCAATTCTTCTAATGTACAAAGTGCTCCGTCTCCTGCTCCTCCCGCCGGTAAAACCTCTGAAGTGAACGCTGTTCAATCCACACCGGCCGGTAAGACTAAGTCTAGAAAAGGGAGAGGCAAGAATAAGGAGGGTAAAAACAATACTCCGAATGAGCAAACCAAATATCTTCCTATTGATGACCGGGATAAGCGCAAACCACGCTACCCTTGCCTTATCTGTGGTCACGATCACTACACGAAGGATTGTCCAAGACATGCCGAGGTTAACAAGTTCCTTCAAGGAACACCCAAACCCTCTACGCCGGCAGTCTTGTCTCAACCCTTCCCATCTCAACAACAGGCTTCGCTGGTCATTCACGACCAACCTTCTACTTCGACATCTTCTTTTGTTTTGATGTGCACCGGTGATTCCAAGAAAAACAATGTTTCACTCGCCACTAGAGCTAAAGACTATACTCCTTCTAAGGAGAAGGTTGACGACTTACCTCCCGATTTGGTACAACCCTCTCCACCGAATCCATCTACGAACGGTCCTCTTCATCTCGAACGACCGAACCTTGATACAGTTATAAGACCACCCCCGAAAGGTGTCATGAAGAAATCGGCATTCAATCCTCATGCTCGGGCAGCCCAGAACTATAGCATTGTCGAAGATCTGGCCCAAGC
>ML777837.1:490708-508323 GCA_009831015.1 Picea engelmannii
GTGTATTCCGGTGGCTGTGCTATATAATGACGGCATGGATCCACAGTGTATGATTGGTGGCCATGATCTTGTTTTATGATGTCATCATTCTATGATCTGAGTATGGGAATGCCTACCTCGGAATGGGTATACATGATATTCTGTTGATGCTTGGATGTTTACAGGTCTTTGATTAGATGTGCTTTTGGTTCTTAACACACACATGCAGCTTACAAAGTCTATCGACTGTCACTGGTTCCGCTCTCGGACTTTGGGGGGCATTCTGTTATCCACAAATTTGTTTATTGTGATGATGTCATGATGATATTATGATAATGGAATAATCAAGCTCTTTACCAAGGACAATTTCCTGAGAAAAGTTACAATTGTCTTCTTCCAGAATTCATAGTTTGGAACATGTTCGGAGGCTACTTATATATTCACCTGCGAGAATTCCTGTTTCTCGCAGGATGCTTTAAGTTGAGGTGAAAACTTCTCGCACTGTACTCATGGTTAGGGTGCGAACATGCTTTTAAAGGAGAAAAATATTAAGATCTCGAATCTTCTAGAAGGGTGAGTTGGCTTTCGAGTGGTTATTCAAGTACTGGCATTCCAGATATCTTGGGATCATTCCCTATCCAAGTAACTAAACTATCTCTTCCTATATATTGAGGAGATTGCTCATGGAAAGGGTTAAGTTGAGCAAGCAACAAGTTAGCAAGAGATTGATTAGAGAATCAGTGCAAGACTGTATGGAGGACTGATGCTACAGCAGCAAGAGACAACAACAAGGTCATCAAAGTAGTTGATTTTCTTCATGCATGAGAAAGTGTGTGTGTCAGAGCTAGAAGCCATCGAAAGGAGACCTACGACATCAAGGCTCAAGTTGTAAGTTTCACTTTCAATTAATTAAATACAACAATATGTCCCTTTCCCATAAAGATGATGTCACTTTATTACATAATTCCTTGATCATATGTATAGACTAGTCTTTGAATAAGTTAATTTGCATTTACTTCGATTGGTTCGTTTTGTTGTGATATGGATGGGACGAGAGTATCGGAGAAAATCTTGGAACAACAGAGATCTGAGGAGAGCGTTCATAAGGTATGTCCATAACCCTTATCTCTTAGCTCATTCAATAGGCTAGATCTAGGGAAAGTGTCGTATTTTGTCATGTTTTGTTCTAGATACCAGGTGGATCTAGGGAGATCGGTTAGTATCTGCACCTACGGATTTATCCCATAACACCCATCAGTTCATGATTTCATTTATGCAAGTGTGATTTCAATTCTGTAGAAGCTCCAACTGTGTCAACAACTTGTGTTAAAATTCAACCTTTCAATTTGGTTTCTTACAGCAATTTGAATAATGTTGCTTCCATAATCTAGCATAGATTTTGCACAATTATCTTGCAATAAAAAACCTTCCCTGGGTTTGAAAATTCATATTGAAGACCTTAATTATCTATTTATTTAGACAATTAAAGTGCACAACACATGTATATTTATCTATGATATATATTTATATGTGCATTCTTGTTGGCTATTGTTCTGCAGGGCATCTTGTTCATTTCATGTATGCTTTAACATATTCTCATTAATTCCATGTGTTCTTATCCTATTTATTGAATTTAAAAGGATGGAATAGAATAGGAGGTTAGTCCAAGAACGAGAATTTGGAATTACCTAGACAATGGGTACGTTTCATATTTGTACCCGAGAATTTTTTTTGGGGGTTTGCCGATACTGGGTATGTTACAAATGGTGTTTACAGATATGCCAATGCATTTTTTAGTAGCGTGTCTCAACCTGATGGTTGGGTACGTCCCACTCAGAGGTGGACAGTACCTTTTTTAGGCACTTAAATTGGAAAATTAATTAAATTTAATTAACTGAAAAAATGGTTGAGAATCAAAGATTCTAAAGTTGTTATAAAACGAATTCTAAAGTAATAATTAAAATACCACCAAAATTGATTCATTGGAATCTATCCCACAAATAAGGAACCATATTTTACTAAAACAAAAATCCAATTATTGGTTGATCTTTTCATTTATTGTAGAGTATAATCTTTAGTATCATGTGTTCATGGTGCTCCATCATGACATCCACGGGTTCTACAACAACTGGATAAAACAATGGAAACCTTGTTGATTATTTGGGTTGGTTTTCATTGATGTCAACCCTTGAAGAAAGTCTGGTAGCGAATTATGGTAGTACAAAGGTTTGGGTAATGGACCCAAGTTTGTTTGATGTATAATGGTATGAGATTTAATATATTTCAATGTAATACTATTCTATGTCGATAGTACATGTTAGGCCATTTTCGGTGGTATGTGGAACTTCAAATAACTCCTGACGGTTAGAGAGTTATGGCCATGTGAAGTTGGAGAACCCTTGATGTAGGAGCATCACCAGCAGTGACGTGAGCGTGAAGGGGAAGACAGTTGGAAGGCCACCAATGAACGTTTTGAAATATTTTTGAAACATTAATGTAATGGTTAAAGGGAAGCATGCTTACATATTGTAAACAGATCTTGAGTGATATATCTCATCTGTAAAACATTAAGGAATTTATGCGTAGTAAATAAAAGTAGGTAGGTTTGAATGAAGATTAGACAATTTAGGAGAGTAGGAGGGAAAATCGACAATAGACACCCTCACCTTTGTATCATTGAAACATTAGAGAAAATTGTATCATTAGCATAAAGCAGAAGAAGAGGAGAGTTGTAGCAGAGAGTTGAGAAGAAGAACCCATGTATAGAAGTCTAAATTAATTTAAAGAGATTTGATTCAGATTCATGGTGTTATGATGCTTTCTGTGTATACATGCTAAATGATATGCTCATGGTTGTTTATTCTCTTTGTTATGCATTTGCTTTAATATTGTGTGAATGTATGAAGTCTGAGAGAGAGAATGAGTTTCAATTGTTTCTCTTCCTGAGTGAGAGTTCCTGCAAGGAGTGCAGCGAAACGTCCGCAAGGAGTGCGTTGACGGAGGTTCATAGTTTATCTCTAAAAACTCAGAAGAACAGAAGTCGTGCAAGGTGTGCGCAGGCTGGTTGAAATCTTAGAACTTATCAACCAAGAGAAGAGTTGAAGGATTGTTGTTTCTATAGAGAGTGCATAGAGTCAAGAAGGTCGAATACTTAGAAGTATTTGGTAGATTGTCGCAAGGAGTGCATGCAGGAGTTCTTTCAAGGCTCGAAGTGGTCAAGGGAAGCTCAGGAGGGTTAATACCTTTGAAAGTGTTAATATAGAGACAGAGTAAAGTCGTTTCACAGAAGTAAAGTCTATAAGTGAAGGAACATTTGTTCATTTCGCGGGAGGTGTCAAGGAGCAACGAGCGGTCAAAATTGTCTGTGGAGGATTCACGAAGTAGCGAGGATCGTGAGATTCCAGGGAAGCTGCAAGAAGGATAAACATTGGGTGAATCCATCCTTCAGGAGGTAAGAATCAACGCAGACCGTTGATCGTTCTTCACACAAGTTGTCATATCGTTTCGGCATTTCAAGGATCCTGACGACAAGGAGTTGAACACAGTGGAGTGGAAGTCCCAAAATCGCGAGTGGCGATAGGAATTGGCGTGGTGTTTCGGGATTTCGGCACTTCGGGTGTCGGGAGATGGAGGAGATAGCACTTTGGTAGAGAGAGTCCTAAAAACCTGGAAGAGTCACAGGTGGCGTACTTGTCACCAGGTGGAGTCAAACCTTGTTGATCGTTTCGGGGTTCGGAGGTTGAAGGATTGGGAGCCTTGCATCTAGATTTGTGAAATCGTGAAGTTTGAAATCCCGATGAAGTGAGAAGCCCGTTGGGAAGTCAACCTTTGCTGAGTGCATCGGAGTTTGGAAATTCAGGTTTCAGAGGTTGTAGAGATAGGAACCCTCGACAACAAGGGTCGTGAAATCGTGAAACTCGAAGTCTCGAATTTGTGAAGGGCGTGATCTTATTTCGGGTCAAGAGATTTGGGTTGATGCTTCGTGTTTGATCACGTGGCACACCCATAAGGACCTGTGGATACACTGTTGTGTGTGAAGGGTATTTCCCAAGGGAAAACCAAAAAGTCAATTAGACTGAAAGGGCAGATTAGAATGATCCTGCGTGGACCTTGTACCTGAGGGTTTGGGGGTCTGTGCCAACCCTCATGAGTCATCTAGAAGCCCTAAAAGGTCAAAGTAGACAAAGTGGTTGCAAAAAAGAAATTATTTAAATAATAAAGTTAAGTGATGAGTGTAGTATAAGTCAAAGTGGATACAAAAGAAATTATTTAAATAATAAATTTAATGGAGAAATTACTAAGTGGACAAGTGGTTAGAAGTGGGTTAGCCCTAAAATAAGGAAAGTGGTTTAAGATGGTTAGAAGGTAACCCCTTAAGGAAGCTACATATAAGTATAAATAAGAGGAAAGGGTCTCTAATTTTAATTACACTTGAGAATATTGAATATATACAAGTGACTGAGGTAACCAAAGGATATCTAAGGTGAATTTTAGAGGGAAGGTGAAGTAAAGAAGGCCAGAATTCAAGGGAGGATAAATTATTTTGAGGATGCTTTCTAAGGTATGTTATTTATAGGTCATCTCATCCTTTTCACAATAATTTTTTTTCTATAATGGTTTAGAACGAGAAATATGGAGGTCGTTGAGGAAACATATTGAAGTAGCTGTGATACAAATTTCATCTTGTCGACCATTGTATTTTTGTATTTACACTCCGTGGAAAATAGGGTTTGTGGCTAGTCCTAAAACTAGTCTAAAACAAGTGTTTCGGGTAAAAACGTCATAAATTCTTCATAACAGATCCAAATTCAGTAATACGAAATGTATTGGTTAGAGTACAATCTTTAGTATTATGTGTATCATTTTCTAATCCATACAAAAAATATTGCATGTGGGGCATGCTCTACAATTTCTCTCTATAGAATAAGCCATAATTCAACAAACTATGCCATTTTTGCTATAACTCCTTTTTTGAGAGGTTCCAAGAAGTGAAACCTACAAGAATTGCATAACAAACACTAAAGATCATTATGTACTATTTTCATATTTTTTTTCATTACAGGTACATAGTTATGATTATTTCAAGTTAGGGTTGTTAACTAATCCAAAATTAGTAAAGTCAGACTAAAGTAAAGTTTGATGAAAATGCTAGTCTCTTGTTGTTAAAGTTAAGGAAGGTTTGCGGGTATGTGATCATATACACCAGGTCTATTATAGAGTTACAAATCAGATTTGGATGATAAAATTGATGAGGGATTTTGGTTGAGGTATATGTTGGGTATATGGTTGAGACAAGTAGTTGATGAGTTGGCACATACATGAGGTGTATAGTTGACGATGTTGGTACTTCTTGATGAGTCATAGTTTATGCTTATTTGATGCATGATTGGTACACATTCGGTGCATGGTTTATGCACTCGGTGATGGTACAGGTCGAGGTACAGGTTGGTGCATGGTTGATGTACTTGTTTATGGTACATGTTGATTAGATGTTGTTTGCTACAGGTTGTTATAGGTTTATTGGTACATTCTTACATCAATATATCTCACAATGGAAGTGTGACAGTGGTTCCATCATTCCACTTCTATGAAGGGGCGGTTAGACAGGGAAAGGATATGTGGTTGTTTCCACCTTTCGGTTGTAGCCGGAGAAAATAGGGGGTTGTATCCTCCTTCTGGTTGTAACTAGAGAATTGGGGATTTGGAGCTTCCCTCGGGTTGTATCCTAAGAAAATAGGGGTTTGGAGAATCCTTCCAGTTGCAGCTAGAAAATAAAGGAAGTTGGTGCTTCCAATGAATGTAATTCTTAAAGACATAAGAAAAAGCATTATGTGGTTTTGTCCCACTTTGGGTTTCCATGTAAAAACAATGGTGTATTGTGTATGTGTATGATTGCTCATTTTTTCATTGTTTATTTACTCTAAAACTATTGGATTACAATGCTACATTGATATAACACTTGGATTTTATGGCTAAAAAGGATTAAATTACTCTATTACTGATTCACCCGCCTCTCAGTAATCCAACAAACCTTGTATCTTTCTAGTACTATAGCATATGGTTACATCGTAGTAAATTTCTAAGAAATGGTGGTGCATAGATCCACATCAATGAACACGTAGAAACATTAAATCTTGCATATGTAGCATACAATATGTAATAACCATAGGTCGCAGATCCATAGCATTTGAAGATGTGGTACCTAGAACATGGGGATACATAGTATATTAGGATGTCATAATCAAATCTGTAGCAATAGAATCTTGTATCTTGAGACTCATATTTGTAGCATATGACCTATAGCATGATCTATAGTTCTTTTCAATTTCTGAGTTAGATACAAAATATAAAAAATCCTCCAAATGTATCAACATAATTCAATGAAGTGTCAAGTAACGAGAGAAACAAAACTTATTTAGAAATATACCGACATAGGTGAGGAAATGATCAATAACGAGGTTAATCCATGGTAAAATGGATGTATGGTGTTGAGTCATCATTTGTCCAACCCTTCACCATTCCTTTGCGATCCTCTCGTTTGAATTTTCCACCCATTTATTGACATATTCCTTCATGACATAGTGATACTAGCTTATAATAATTAAGTGGTTATTTATCATCTCTTTCCCTTATTTTTATGGATTAAGAAAGATTTTACTTTGGTTTTACTAATGATGGTTCCTTAATAAATTTCGATATTCAAGCACACAATTTTTGTAGCAACTTCCATAACTGGAATATTTGCTAAGCTATAGAAGAGATTCCATAATATGGGTTTTGTTAACAAATGAATCAATATGGTTCCGTATTTATTAGATCACGCTTAGGTCGAAAGTATGCATCTCCAAATCGTGGTCAATGTTTTCATTCAAACCCACGCAAAATTAGCAGAGGAGATTTTTTGATGACATTTGTGAGCAGACAACGAGGAATATCGAAACTCGACAAAATGGGTTTTGTGTAGAATGAGCCCAGTTTCGAAACAAACGATTTGATTTCCCAAAGAATCCATGATTTGGGAGATATGGGTGTTTCTTCAACATGGATTTTCCCATATTAAGTGGTGCGACCGGTTTTCAAAATTTCCTAATTTGTAAAACCCATATTTCATTTGATTTGTTAGTTTTGAGATTACGATTGGTTTTAATCCAATCATGTCTAAACATGCAATAATTATGCAAAGATATGGGGAAACTATTAGCATATCCTTGTAAAATTTTGAATTTGATTTCAATAATATGAAATAAATGATGTTGTATATCTTCTGCGTAATTTTCCAGTAGTCTGGTATTTTTCCAGTAGTTCCTAGCCAGTTGGGAAGGGACCCTCAACTCGGTCATGCATTGATCTATTTCACTAGTTTTTATTTCATTTCCTATGTGAAAACACTAGTTCATATTCAACATGAAAGATTGTAACATGTTCCTAGTAATTGCAGATCTAGTAGTTGACAATAATTTGGAAGTTATATGACTCTACATTTAATGTTCTTTGTTCTCTTTTATAGTCCTTTCTTTACTTTTCATTATTTTTTAGTCCAATTATCAAATCCATATACTAATTAGTACGACGATAAGTCTTCCTTTGAGCAATAGCATGAGAGTTTTTTACTTTTGAAACATTATTTTCATGGTATATAGAACTTTCCACGAAGCTTATTCAAATACCAATCAAACTTATGGAAAATTTCATGAAGAATTAAAAAGTATATTTTTTTTTCATTTATTGCATTCAATCATGAAGTGTGAAGTTTGGGTTTGAAGTAGTCTAATAGAATTAGTCTTTTGAATAGGCGTTGATCCTACTCATATTTTTATTGCATCTCACTAGTCTATGGACACTAGACTAACAAATTTATTATAGTAGAGTTCAATCAATTAAAGAGCTTGACACTTTTGGCATCATTGTTGGGGAGATGCTAAAGGGGTTACAAAATTGGTAGTTTAGTTTTCTTGTTTATACACATGATCTTTGTTGTGTCAACATGTTGGGCTCCCAACAACTCCCCTTAAATGTTTATAAAAATTTAAGGGTCCCCATTCCAATATTGGAAAAAACATATTTTTCATTGTTTTTTTTTATTTTGTCTTGCTTGGTTTGAATATGATAACTTGTTGATTCCCTTTGTTTGAAGTTTGGTGTGTTGTGATTTTATCGATTTTTTGGATTATTTGTGTCATCTGAATCTTTTGGTTTTCTAGATATTCAATGTGGTGTGCATATTGAGATTAACTTCTTTGAATTCATTCCATATCTTGAGTTTCTTGAAATAAAGATTATTATGACCTTTCACCAGTTTTGTATTGAAAGCATTAATATGTTCATTGAACATTATAACGTTTTTTCATGAAAAAAAATAATTTTTAAAAGTTTTAATGAACAAAGACAAACAAGAAATTGAAAATTTCTTAAAGAATGGATATGATCATTATCTCAACATTACATGGTTTAAATTGTGATATCCATTAATTAATTAATTAAGTTTTTTATATGTACATTAATATACATTATTGGTGTGAATATATTTTTGTAAATATATTTATTTAAATTTAATTAATTTTATCATTTTATTTATTTTAAAATATTTAATTACTTTAATCTAAATTATATCAATTAATTATCTATTGTGATTTGTTTGTTTTAGGAGTTGATTTTTTTATATTTGGAGTTGATTATGATGCATTGCACCTTTGTACTCGGTATGTAAGTTTTACATGTTGAATTTCTTTAACATTGAGACCCAACTTCTTATTATTATTTCTTCATGGATACTAGGTTGATTATTAGTGCTTTTCCTTGACTTTGATTCAGGAAATTTCTAATGAGTTTATAATGTCTACCTTTTTAACTTTGTTTCACGAAGATTATGTTAATATTTGTCATTTGGTTATTTTCATTCTTACTGATTCTATTATTTGAATTTAAAATCAAATCATTTTCTTATGATTTTCATCTATAAGATTTAACTTGGTTAGCCTATGATGTTTATTCTCAGTTTATGAAATGTTTTTGATGAGTCGAGAATTATTACAAATATGTTTGTTGATGAAACAATATCGGTGGAAGATTGTTTCTCTTTTCTGGACTCGCTTGATTAATCTTTTATTTCATATGAATAGATGTCTTTGATTCATGTCAAATGAAGGATTATTGTATTAATACTAAAGTGAGACAATTTGTGTATTAATTTAATCCTTGTCCAGGACATATTAAAATAGATATAGTATATCTTTATTTGTTTTAATTACTCCCTAAAATACATTCTTTGCATCCATATTTAATTTAGTTTATAATTCACATTTTTTTGTTATAAATTACATAGTCTCTTAATTACAACAGTTAGAGCTTTCTTCTGATGATTTTATGAAATGTAATATTGATATTTGTAAAAATTCATTGTAAATACAATTAACTTACAATTAGTTACATGTATAAAATAATTAACTTCCATTATGTATTTGGAAATAAACTCAAAAGGAAACGTAAGAGAGCTTAAAAAATTCTATCTTGAAAAAGAAGGGAGTTTATGGCTAATGGAGTCGTTAAACCTGTGGAGGAAAGCCATACCAAATAAAACTTGGGTTAAGTAAACAACCTCGGACTGGGATGTTCCCTATTATTGTTGATCAAAAGTTCATAAACGCCCGTCAACAAATGGCTTTAGAAGGAAGGCCACCACTGAAAAGTTACCCAAAGTAGAGCTTCATTTTATTTTCCTTATTATTTTTTTTATGGCTCTTTCCCAAATATTTGCATGGGAGTAAGATACTTCATTGATACTGCAAGGGACTTTACATGAAATCCCGAGATAGGAAGTTGATATTTTTCCGAAGTTCGATGGTGAAGATAATATCTCCGTGATTGAACACATTATGAAATATGAATCTCTTTTATGTTTACTAAATGTTGTCCATGATGATGTAGCTTGTAGATTGTTTCGTTTCACCTTCGGGGGTAAATTACCTTATTGGTTTAGTGTTTTACCTGTTAATACAATTCATAGCTGCTTAGAATTCAAAAATGTTTCTAAAGATGTTTTTGAATATTATCATGTAACTGAAATTTATAAAAATCCCAGTCAAATGCACGTACACACTGGAGAATCCATCTGATATTTTAATACACGTTTTCAACAAGTTTATTATAGCTTACACAAGGATGACAGACCTTCACTAGAACTAATTTTCATTGCTATGCTAAATATCTTCCTAAAACCATAGCTATGTTCATTTTGCGTGAAGGAATAACGGATTTCAATTATTTCAATTAAGCATGTAAGGAATCCCAAGATCTAGAGAAAGAATTAAAAGGGTATCATTTAAAAATCTTTCCTCTTTTTCTTTCATAAAGAAGCTATTGGAGAGGAGTCAAAATTTGTAGAAATTATTAAAATAGAAAAACATATTAAGTGTTGAAATGTATAGTTGACACTGAGAGGAGGGGTGAATCAGTGTCTGTAACTTTTGGCCACTTTTCACACTTTCATAGATTAACTGAATTAACTAAATAAGATATGCAGTTCAATTAATTATTCATAAACATCTAAAACAAAAATTGTATGAAGTAGATATAATATCTATGCATAGAGGGGCTTCCGCAGTGCAACATATTACATATCATTTTCAGGATTAACTGCGTAGTGTAAGTCATTAATCTATGACCCATATCCATGAGTATTAGTCACAACTAATCAATATTTCTCATGATTTGAATAGTCCACTTATCACTCATTGCATTGGGTGATGCTCACAGGGGTGAAGAAATGGGATTGAAACTAACGAAATGAATCAGATAGCATCAATCATCACTTCTGGGCTTTGCACCCGGTAACTAGGACTTCCCAGGTGGTCACTGATCTCAATGCGCTTAACTGTGGAGTTTTCCCCAAAATCAAGCCCACTTAGATTGCTACCCCATTTGCAAAACCTTAGCAAGTATTGTGCCTTATGAACTATCGAGTTAGAGCTCCCTTCACTCTTATTATTTAAGCATAGAGGGGATTCCATAGTGCAACATATTAGATATCATTTTCGGGATTAATTGCGTAGTGTAAGTCATTAATCTATGACCCATATCCATGAGTATTAGTCGCAACTGACCAATAATTCTCATGATTTGAATAGTTCACTTAGTCCATGATTTATTTAACATGTATAAATACATATAAAATCAATCCTTTAATATCTTTGAATTCAACTTAATATGAGAGATCCAACTCTCTAATACAAGATGTCTCTGATACAAGACCCATCTTGTAGTTCTCAGATCCAACTGAGAAATGAGGAATCCAACCCTCATAACAAGACCCAACTTGTTGATCTCATATCCAGCTGAGATGTGAGGAATCAAATCCTCATAACAAGACTCATCTTGTAAACAAGCACCAACCTGATAGAATGAACTTCCATTCAATCCATTATATATACATATATATTTAATCCACCAAGACACTTATATTCACCACCACTTCTAGTTTATATAATATTTCAAATGGTATAGGATTGAACCTGTTATCACTCCAAGAAACTCCTTAGGGTTGTAGACTAAGGATGCTTGGTAACTTAGAAATAATGTGTAGATATGCTTGGAACAATGGCGTCTTTAAAGATCACTGTAATAGACAACTCATTTTACTTCTAAAGAAATAGTTCTTTCAAGAAACAATAATCAGATCAAATAATTTGAGAGGGGGAATGAAGAACACTAATCTTGATTGCCAAATACAGTTGGGTGTAAGGCTTAATACAAGACAGAAAGAAGATCCTTCAATTCAAATCTATAAGATCAATAAAGAGATAAGAGTCTTCATAAGCTAAAATAAACTGAAATGAAGTACAGAAATGGAAACATGGATATTCTGATATTGAAAACGAAAGGGAACTGCAATTTTATTGTAAATAAAGAGTCTAGTACAATAGCCAAAAAATGTCTCCTAGATTATCCCCCTAGACTTTTAGAAAAACTAGGCATTTATAGCCTTTTACAATCAGTTTTCAGATCCTAAAACAATGGATCTGATATTCTAAAAATAGAAAGTCAAAACTGATTTACAAAAGATAAGGAGAGATCCTCAAGATGAGGTCAATCTCTATGTTTTGGTCTTCAAACATTGGTTGAAAGTTGATGAAGTGTAGCCCATCCTTTCAAGGATGTTTGATTTGGTCCTCCAAAGATAAAATTCGAATTGGGTGATGTGTCATTTGATTCCTATGATTTTTCCCTTGAAAATGACCAAATCTAGTCAAAAAATTCCCTTTGACTTTCATCTCCAAGAATGGCCTTCAGATTTTGATTTGATAATTCATAACCAGCTTATTGAAGAAGATTTCAAACCATTCAAACCCAAAGAATATCGATCTGGGAAAAAATTCGGCTATTCTGGCCGTGACAGGATTTCACCAGCTAATTTACCCAAAAGTCTGCTTCTTAGTTGGTGAAAGGCGGAGCTTTCACCAGCTAGCTAGTTATAATTCTGCCTTTTGCGCTGGTGAAAGCGTAGATTGTTTCAAAATCAAATTTCTCAGTCATGGAGAGTCCGTTTTGCATGCTTAAATAGTCGATCGACATCTACAAATCCTAATCTTTCCAATGGTACTTTCAAATCTGTATTTGGAGCCCGGGAAGATATCAAAATTTTCCCTACAAGATTAGGCATCGTTCTTTCAAAAATGCCAGTGTGGTTTTTGATCGCTAACATCTTGCTCCAACTGGGATGGAGACCTCCCTGCGAGGTCTCCAAGAACCTGGCAGACCTTGTGCCTTTAGTATTGGGCATGGAGTCATTCAGCCTTTTCTGGATCGTGTATCAATACAGCAAAAACTTCAGATACAAAGCATTTTTAGATCCTCTGATGTGTGCAGATAGCCTTCCAAGGCTCGTAGATGTGATTTGATCATGATAGAATCGAATTTGCTATATTTGGCAAAAACAACTTATTTTGTGCCCCAAAAATAGGTGTCCAATCTGACCTTGACACCTCTTCAAACATCCTTTTATCAAATCTGGATCTTGAATTTGATGTGTAAATTCAATATGCATCTTTAGAAACTATTTTCAGGATGTTTGGTTGAGAAAAACTTCGATCTGAGAAAAAATACACCTTTGCTGGCCAGTCTCAGGTTTCACCAGCTATTTTTCCTTAAGATTTTCTAGTTAGCTGGTGAAACCTCTGCCTTTCATCAACTAACTGGTTATAATTCTACCTTCTGCGTTGGTGAAAGTTTTGTTTTATCTTTGAGAAGAAAATAATGCAGAGCAATGATCCTGCATAGAGTGTTAGATTCTTCAGCAGCTGCTCGATAACGTGTTGTCGACACTTGATGTTTTGAACCTCAGGTGACTTGCAATGATTGATTCAAGAATTGATATGCTAAGCAAGCGAGGAAAAAACAAATTAGAGATATCGAAATAATTTAAGAAATGACACCACAGCTGCAGAGCATACAAAGAGAATCCAAATGCACAACTGTTGTTATCTATGGCAGGAAGCAGCACAAGAAGGATCTTCTTGCTAGGGTATATGGGAATTTCTTGATCATTTCCTCAAGCTCAACAATACCAAATTCCTGGCAGATTTGATGAAGCTCATCCAGATTAATTTTCTTGCTTCCATTGTTTTTATATTACTAAAGTGCATAATAGCAGACTCGACACCATCACTGCTTCACTCATGAGAGCCTTCAATTCACCTTTCTGGATCGTGCATCAATACAACAACAAAAAAATCTCCTTGGATGCTGAGCTTCAAGTTTTGGAAATAACATAAGCAATGCAAAGGATGCATAGAAATGCACATCATAAGTATTCCACATCAATTACTCAATTCATTCCGGGTAAAGAAACTGCCCAATATTTTCCTCCTTATCATCTGATTTATTGCATTATTATCATCCTGCTGATTTCTGAAGGAAACCAAGACAAATCCCCTTGAGCTGCCAGATGTTTGATCCCACATAACCCTTGCATCTGAACAACTTGATAAATAGAAAAACAAGCAAAGAGAGCTGCATCTGTAACCTTTGGGCTGAGATCGCCAACAAAATGTTGTAGTGACCTGATGTGTCTTCTCTTTGCCCACTTGCATAAGCCCAATTGACTTTTATACTCAAGCTCCTCCTCTAAGAGGAAATGAAGCCTAAGGCCAATGAAGCCACTCAAAGTAAGGATCATCAAGTGCTTCTGGTAAGAAAAGTCCATGGTCAACTGGTGTCAATTCAAAGCATCATATACTTGCATGTCAAATTGTGTCTTACTACTAGTATGCTTATCCTCCTTCAACTTTCTGACGAGAATATTACCTCCATGCTTGTCAGTATTCAAAATTCTTATATTGAGAATACCAATTCTATGTACAACTCCTACAGGAAAGTGAGAAGTGCCATGCTCACTTGTATCGTACTCATGGGGATGAAATCTTTGGAGGGATCCAATCTTTGCAAAGGGCTCTGACTTATAAGGCAACACATTTCTGTTCACATTGAAAATTGAATGAGTAGCTTTTACAAGAGCTATAGGGGTACCTGTGCAAAGTGGCGATGATCGAGCAGGTAAGAAGCTACCTCTCTAAAACCTGTTTCTCCCACTCTGATGGATCTCTTAAAACCCGACTGTCCCAGTGTATGATTTTATATCTCTTAAAACGCTGCCTCGCTTGATGCTCTATTCTCAAGATAGCAAATCGGGGTTGATTCCAATGCCTTGCAATCCCAAACAACTAAGGGGAAAAAACACAAACCCTGATTGTATCTTCAGCACAAGTTGGTGGCATGAAAAGTGTCATACCTCCATCTATGCAGATACGATTTCTGAAAATAGTGACAGGCCTCGGTGCAAGATATCCTGGTGTAAAAGAAGAAGTGATGATTGCATTAATCAAATTTCCTTTGGAGTCGAACTGGTCTAGAAGCAAGGCTATCGATGATTCTTGCAGCTCTCTGTATTGTCGATTCTCTGCTTAAAAAATTTCGGACTGATATACCTCCAATTCTGTCAAACATCTTAGAACATGAGTTATCCCCAATCATAGGGCATTTTCTCTTGAATTTGTCAAACCTTTGCATGATACACTTGCAACATTTAACAACTGACACTTGTAATTAATTGAACACTTGCACATAGAGTTAGGCTCGGCGTGAGACACCCAAATCTTGGCAAACAACCGAATGCCAAAATCTTCTCCTAAGAGCATGATCTTATGGCACTAGCGATTTTGGAAAATGGCTTGTTTCATGACTTGAATCATGGCTCGATTAGCGGCCAAATATCTTTGACCTGTCAGACATTCCAAAACGCAGAGATTTTCACCACGCCCAGGACACCTGTAGTCGGTTTTAGTTTTATATTGGGGTTTGACTCAACGCTGTCAACGATCTGGCAACCAAGGTTAGGAGTCATTGATCTTCACGCCTTTGAAAAATGACACGACAAGGTGCCTTGAAGCCACTTCTTCGGATAAAAAATGTTGGAAACTCTTCAGTATTATATCCTGCAACAGTCACCCCTTGTGTCTCCAGGTATTCAAGAGTTCTTGGAATGTCCAATATTGACTTGACACTAGCACAAACAACAGCCACTGGAGTTCTTCCAAGCTCAGTTAAATAAGAGGAAACATCCATTGATCTCTCTCCATGTCGATGAACTCCTCCAATACCTCTAGTAACAAAGATGTGAATTCCAACCTTGGCAGCAAAAAACATGATTGCAGAAACTGTGGTAGCACCATTTCCTCCTATCGCAACAACATATATGTCTCTTCGTGCAGTATTCAAATCTTTATGACCCAATTTAGCAAGCTCCTCTAATTCTGTTGCGGTCAAACCTATGTGAGGAATGCCATTCAAGATCGCTATTGTTGCAGGAACAACTCCATTCTCCTTCACAATCATCTCAACCTGCTTTGCAGTCTCCAAATTCTGTGGGTATGGCATACAATGTGAAATGATGGTAGACTCAAGAGAAACTATAGGAAGTCCATCCATAAGAGCACACTGAGAGATTGATGGATGACTTCGAGGCTGAGAGATTGATGGATGACTTCGAGGCTAACTGAGTAACTGCAACATGGAGGGATGATCCAGATCGAGCCATTAAGCGTGAAAAGGGAGTCTCTTTGCCTAATTAAGAAAACTAAAAGTAATCTACTTGCTCAAAGAAAATATCTTATTCTTCTATCTACTCCTAATCTAACCACTGTACTGCTTCCAAATCAGGTGAAATCATGCTTCCAATGAAGCCATACAAGTATTTGAATAATTGGTAAAACTTTTGATCTGGAAATGATGAATGCAGGAAAAAATAGAATATTGATATACAATTTGAAAGTGCAGCATAACCAACCTTTGTTTGACAAGAGAACTTTGACATTTATGCTGCTCGAATACTCTAGATAATCAACAAAAGGATCAATAACACTGTAATAAAACACTTCTTCCTGTTGCTTCAAGTGAACATCAGAAGATCTCTGCATACCCTTCTTCTGAGAATAGATGCCACCTTCAACTGCGTGTAAATATGAACAGGGCTGCAAACTAATTGCATTGTTGATGATGAATAGTTTGTTGTTGTCTGCAGATCTAGATTCAAGTCCGGTGCATGCAAACTTGCTGATTTCTGTAGATGACTTTTCAATGTCAGTTGTAGGAGCTTCAATATCTACTGCGGGAGTTTCTGGATGACAATATTGTTCTTCATCAAAGACAGGTGAATCCAGCACTCCCTTGTTTTGCATAGGAAAATGAACAATCTCCTGATCTTCCTCTTTTCTTTCAGGTGAAAATACACCATGAGAAACCCTTTTAAAAATTTGAGAACAATGCTCTTCTATAACTGATCCTTCATACAAATCAAAGGCAGCATGTGCAACAGAGATAATATCTGATGCATCTACAGATATATAATTCTCATTATAACCATTTGTATTATGAAAATCTTCCTTAACAACATAACTTTCATCTCTGCAAATAGGAGAATCAACTGCTTCCTGCTGAACATGCTTTTCAATTTTTTCACAGCATTCTCTAAAGAGACTTTCAGCTGAAAATTCAACTTCTTCTTCCCCTACCCTATAATCCCTTTCATTTTTGTTTAAAGTAGTAGGTACATAAGAAGAACAATCCAGAGAATCTTCAGTCACACACTCATCAATATTCACATCAACTCTATCTTGAATATCTTCCTCTTGAACAACAACAATAGAAAGAATTTCATGTTCACAACTAGAAGAATAGACATTTCGAATATGTGAATGAAATTCTTCACAACAACCTTCAAGAAGAATTTCCCGAGAAAAATACCTTTCACATCGATGATGGAATACTCTATGAAACTCCTTTAAAGAAGATATGCTAGAAGGAGGTAAAGAACGATACCATTCACGAGCATCTCCTTCTAATGAGAAGAAAAACATCTTCATGAGCACATCCTCATGATATACATCCAGTTTAATCATGCATTAATGAAATATGATGAGATGATTTGAAGGATTATCTTCTTTCTTTTCTGCAAATCTTGGGAGGTGATCTCCCCAAATATCTATAGAAGGAACTGGATGTGGGAAACCAGGAACTGTTGAGAAGTCAAGAGGTGCAAACCTCTGAGCCAAAAGAGCTGCAAACGCTTTTGACATTTGATTATTGTG
>ML777837.1:508373-523451 GCA_009831015.1 Picea engelmannii
CTGCAAATCTTGGGAGGTGATCTCCCCAAATATCTATAGAAGGAACTGGATGTGGGAAACCAGGAACTGTTGAGAAGTCAAGAGGTGCAAACCTCTGAGCCAAAAGAGCTGCAAACGCTTTTGACATTTGATTATTGTGGAGTTTCCATTGAATCTGTCCTTCATGGAGTCGCCAGATAGATAATTACAACCAAATGATGTCCAAGCGTTGTCTATCATCAAAGATGGATCTTGTCATCTCCCAAGGAAGTTGAGCTTCGATCTCCTCTCCCTGGCAACGACTCCAATTTGTTATCACTCCAAGAAACTCCTTAGGGTTGTGGACTAAGGATGCTTGGTAAATTAGAAATAATGTGTAGATATACTTGGAACGATGAGGTCTTTAAAGATCACTGTAATAGAAAACTCATTTTACTTCTAAAGAAACAGTTCTTTCAGGAAACAATAATCAGATCAAATAATTTGAGGGGGGGGATGAAGAACACTAATCTTGATTGACAAATACAGTTGGGTGTAAGGCTTAATAAAACACAGAAAGAAGATCCTTCAATTCAAATCTATAAGCTCAATAAAGAGATAATAGTCTTCATAAGCTAAAATAAACTGAAATGAAGTACAGAAATGGAAACATGGATATTCTGACATTGAAAACGAAAGGGAACTGCAATTTTATTGTAAATAAAGAGTCTAGTACAATAGCCAAAAAATGTCTCCTAGATTATCCCCCTAGACTTTTAGAAAAACTAGGCATTTATAGCCTTTTACAATCAGTTTTCAGATCCTAAAACAATGGATCTGATATTCTAAAAATAGAAAGTCAAAACTGATTTACAAAAGATAAGGAGAGATCCTCAAGATGAGGTCAATCTCTATCTTTTGGTCTTCAAACATTGGTTGAAAGTTGATGAAGTGTAGCCTAGCCTTCCAAGGCTGTTTGATTTGGTCCTCCAAAGATAAAATTCGAATTGGGTGATGTGTCATTTGATTCCTATCATTTTCCCCTTGAAAATGACCAAATCTAGTTAAAAAATTCCCTTTTGACTTTCATCTCCAAGAATGGCCTTCAGATTTTGATTTGATAATTCATAACCAGCTTATTGACGAATATTTCAAACCATTCAAACCCAAAGAATCTCGATCTGGTCAAAAATTCGGCTATTTTGGCCGTGACAGGCTTTCACCAGCTAATTTACCCGAAAGTCTGCTTCTTAGCTGGTGAAAGGTGGAGCTTTCACCAGCTAACTAGTTATAATTCTACCTTCTGCGCTGGTGAAAGCGTAGATTTTTTCAAAATCAAATTTCTCAGTCATGGAGAGTCCGTTTTGCATGCTTAAATAGTCGATCGACATCTAAAAATCCTAAGATTTCCAATGGTGCTTTCAAATCTGCATTTGGAGCCTGGGAAGCTATCAAAATTTTCCCTACAAGTCTAGGCATCGTTAATTCAAAAATGCCAGTGCATTTTTTGATCGCTAACAGAACCAATGTGTATTTTTGACATGAACCATTGCACCTCTTCATTTAACTAACTAATCTTGATTCAAACTTTGTCCTCATGAGTTGATCACAAATATGGATTGAATCATTATACCATTCTCATGCTTCTGATTCATCCTCTATTCGCCAACATATCATATTCAAGTTTTTACCAGCTCTCTGTATTTTTATTGTGTTAATCTCTATTGAATTACTCTATGAACATTAAGATTACTATATGATTGTTGTTGGAACCATGTATTTTGTTCCTCGGAATTCTTCCCCTTTTTATTTTTATTTTAGCCCCCATATTTCCAATGCTGGGATCATGTTCTTCAACGCTCTAGAACTTTCCTTCTTCTTTTCACCAAATTCTTGTTATCACCAAAGAGATATATTTTAGAGTGTTATATCTCGAGAAACTTTAATTCATGGTTTTTAATCCTCACTGTTGATGACAATTTCAGATCAATAGTTCAATCATTCTTTAAAGGACTCATTTCTCACAATTTTTTTATCCTTATCCAACAGTTGGGATTCAATCGTGATATGGACAACTGTCTTTTCCTATTTTACTTTGTAGCTTCAATCTTTTTTCTATTGTATAACCTTCCAACTCTCCCAAAGTAAATTTTTCCTAAGCGTGTATAGTCTAGATGTTTTCCATGTAGCTACACCATCCATTAGTCTAGATTAAAATCTCTCTGCCTCTACCAAGTTAATATCCATGCATGTTAGTTTTTTCTTTCGAATATTGACTGTGGATATTCTTCCTCAATGAATGGTCAAATCTTATTTCGGGGCTCCGAAAGTCTGAGACTCCTGGTAACTCAAAATCTGTAGTTCAATCCTTTCGAATTTTTACCTATCGAATAAGTCACAAGGATGTGATGAACGCTCGTTGTCATTTTTTAGTACTTCTTATGCTATCTCTCCACCATTCTTTGACTACCGTTCGAGAATGCTATCGAATTAGATCGATGGTTAGCATTACTTCGTTATTCATGCTTACTCTATATTTCCATTACGCTTGATCTAACGATCATGATACATCCTGGAGGATCGTGGAACAACAACCAACATTAGTTCATGACTTTTCCCTTCGACGCTTTGGGTAGTTGTTGGTAGGAGGAACTGGATATCACTAAAGGGAATACTCCCGGAGTGACGTATATTGATTACGTCTTTCTTGATGTGGAACTGGCTGCGTGACTGCCACGTGTCACCTTAGTTCATGAATTTCGTATACCTAAAGTTCCAACTAGACCTTTACACTTGTCACAATTAGAATGTGCGATGTTTCCTTGGCGACGTGGTCTTTCTGATATGGAATATGATGATGTGGGCTCTCAATGTGTGTGCCATGTGTCTTACTTTGTTATTTAGGAGATCCAGCCTTCAGATGAACTTACATGTTCTAAACCATTTTTTAGGGAAGTGCTCAGTGCCAAATTTGACCACAATTGGACCTGCCTATCTTGATCCAATGATCATCACGCATTGTCGAGATCTGATGGTCCTTATTCGTTTCATTAATTTGGGGCTCCAACCTTCAGGTGAAGTCATATGTTCTTGGATTCTTTTCACCAGATAGGTCACTTCTGGGGTTGATCGTATCCTTTTGATATGATGGTTCCCATATTTAACTCCAGATCAATGATTGATGTGATTTTGGGGCTTCGACCTTTGGGTAATCTTACGTGTTCTTGGAATCTTTTCGTCGGAGTGGTCAGCGACGAAGTTGAATGATGCTACAAAAACCTCATATGATATCTATCATTGATCATGAAGTTCTCCTTAGATCCCAAGGCTTAAATTTACTTAGGAACTTTGGCTTCGGCTAAAATTCCTTCATACAAATTTCCTTCGGTCGATATTATTGAAGTGGTCAATGGATGGATGACTATGTGTACGTTATTTCCATGATTGATGGTCCATGACTCTTAGAATTCGATCCAACGGTCTAGATTTAATATAGATATCATGATCTAAATCATTCTCAAATATTCAACATACAACCACGATTCTCTTCTTCTTTATGCAAATTTCCTCTATGATCCGACGATCAAAATTTGTCCAGAAAACTACATCAGCAGACAAGACCCCTCCTCGATTATTTTGGATTTTTACTGTGGGGATTTCAATCCGAATAGAGTTTCTACAATTCGTTCTCCCTTGTGATCTTTGGTTAACATTATTCCTTCTGATTTTTTCATCATTATTTCTCTTTATCTTTTAATAATTGTTTATACATTATGTTATGCATTGATATTTAGTCTCTAACCCTCCTAAGCTCTTAATTCCTTGTGATTTGTTACTCCTTATGTACATGGATTCTATGCATTCTACCTCTCAGGATTTTTAGAATCATAGCATAAATATTGATCTTATCGTGATCAACAATGATCACAAATTGTTTCTTCCAGAAGGTGATCTTGCTCTTCCCCTAGGTGATCTTCCTTTTTCTATGATTATTGTACATGTTTGACTCATGTTGCCATCAATGGAAACACACAATCAATAATGCCAACACTATCCCCCTTTGTCATTGAGGGAAACATATATGTAAAACAAATTCCTTTTCTCCCCCTATCATTGATATCATTTTTAGATTGGAGGATTGAATTTTTACTTATACCAAAAAATGATACCAAATTTGTTTTATTGTTTTTCTCCCCCTTTAACATCAATGCAAAAGAGTTAAAATTTTATTGGTTTTCTCCCCCTGAGAACATATCGGTTGTTATCACAATCTCTTGGTATTTTTTGTTCAAATAGCTAGTCTTATTGATACCAATTTTTGTAGTGATCAAGTATTTTAAACCTATACAATGACTTACTCATTTGATGACCAAATTAAATACCCCCCTGAGTTTTTACTGTTTCATAGGGTTTTACTGTATTCTCCTTTGTCCTAAACCACAAGGCTGTGAACCTCATTAATATTATGTCTCTTTATTCTTGTTGATATTCATATATTTCACAAGAATACCATTAATCGGGACCAATTAATTTAATTTCTAATTTTCAACCAATTTAATATCTTATTAACAGTCCTTCGACTCTGCAGAAGCCAATTTCAACTTATGTCCCTTGGAAGTAAGATTGAATTGGTCCTTTCATCTGTTTTTTTGTACTACTTCCTTAAATACTTAAAACATGCTTTAGTTTGTCATGATACCTAGGATATAATCCTATTCTAACTAGCCTGATGCACTCCATATTATTAATCATGTTTTTCCTTCCTTTTATACATATTTTCCACTGAGTGGAAATTTAGGATTTCATGAAAATAACATTGGAAAACTTCCAAGATTTTCACTGCTCAATTCTTCTGGTTGATATGTTATTGAAGATTCATCACTATTCTGTGTAAGTGAAACTTCTTTATTTTCATGTTCCAGATCATCTCTCTTTTTTTCTATTTCAAATTTTCTTCTCCATACTTTTTCATGAGATATTTTGTTTCTAGCATATTTATTTTCTAGATTTGTTCTTTGAGACTTGTCATTTATTATTTTCTTCCAACCTTCATTATATTTTTTTCATGACTTGTTTGAATTATTTCTCATGGTTTGACTTCTTGATTTTTTGCAGTTTTGGGATTTGTGACCAAATCTATCACAGTTGTAACATCTCAGTGTATGAAAAAACTTTGTTGTGGGGCCAACATAATTGCATATCCAACATCTCATTGAGATATTGGACCTTCCTGAATTTTTATTTTAAATATTCTTGCATTCCAATGCTTTGTGACCAAATTTATTACAAGAATAGTGATAGTCGTTGAAGGTGGTTCCATACTTGGGTCTGTTTTGACATGAGCAGTCTGTCTTTTGATCTGTTTCTTTTTATTTCTTTTATAACTTCCTTCCTTGAAACATTTTATGGTTTGTTTTAGGTTTGTGATTGTACCTTTTTCTTTTGAGGAATATGATCCTTTATCATGTTTTTGAATCATGCTCCATTTTACACCTTCTCCTTCCTTAGTGTATCCAAGAACGTTTTTTCATCAATTGGTTTTTTTTCTGTTCCAGATCCTATCTAGGATAGCTGAGCTATTATGGAATTTGTTATTGTTTTTTTTCTTTTAATTCTTCTTTTTACAGTTGATAACTTCCATTTCCTACATGTGACATGTTTGTTCCTTTTTAGTCAATTCAAAATTCAAGGCTTCTTCTTTTTCCTTAGCTCCTTCAAGTTGACTCTTTAGATTGATTACTATTTCTTTCGCATCATCCAGGACTTATGTGTAGTTATCTATTTTGTTATATCAACAACTTCATTCTTCAATCTTTTTATTTCTTCCTTGTTTTCTACATGAATCCTTTTCAGGTTGGTGGCTTCCAATTCCAACCTGTGGCATGATTCTTCCTTTTTAGTTAATTGGATCTTATGTCCTTCTCAATTTTTCTTAGCTTATTCAATTTGAATCATTAGATTTTCATTAGTGCTTTCATTTATCCTTTTTATGTCAACAATTTTGATTTCCAACATGTGACATGATTATTCTATTTTAGTTAATTGGAACTTCTGGCCTTCTTCATTTTTCTTAGTTTCTTCAAGTTGAGTTTTTAGACAAATGACCATTTATTTTGTCTCTTCTAGTACTTTTTTTTTCCTTGTCATATGTCTTTAATTATTCCATTTATTCTGTTAGATTAACTACTTCAGTCTTCAATATTTTGATTTATTCTTCTTTGTTTTCTAGCTGGATATTTTGTTCATTCTCTTCATGGTTAGATTGATCTAACTGTTGTAGTAGCAACATATCATTCTTTTGAAGTTTCTCCAATTCTTCAAAAGTGCACATAACTATGTATTCAATATGGTCAAGAACATCCCTAGTAAATTTAAGATATAGACCATTTGTTGGTTCCATATTAATCACTTCAAATGTAGTTATAACATCATTCTTAGAATCTAATAGTTTTTCTTTAGTGAATGCTGAGGTATTCATCGATTCCTTCGTGTAGTTGTTATCCACAAATTTGGTCATTGTGATGATTTCATGATGATGATATGATGATGGAAAATCAAGCTCTTTACCAAGAACACTTTCCTGAGAAAAGTTACAGTTGTCTTCTTCCAGAATTCATACTTTGAAGCATGTTCGCAGGCTACTCATATATTCACCTGCGGGAATGCCTGTTTCTCGCAGGCTACATTAAGCTGGGGTGTGAACTTCTCACACTGTACTCATTGTTAGGGTGCGAACATGCTCTTAAAGGGGAAAAAGATAAGAATCTTGAACCTTCTAGAAAGGAATCTTCTAGAAGGGTGAGTTGGCTTTCGAGTGGTTATTCAAGTACTGAAATTCCAGATATATTGGGATCATTCCCTATCCAAGTAACTAAACTATCTTCTCCTATATATTGAGGAGATTTCTCATGGAGAGGGTTAAGCAAACAAGCAGCAAGCTAGCTAGAGATTGATTAGAGAATTAGTGCAAGACTGTATGGAGGACTGATGCTACAGCAGCAAGGGACAATAGCAAGGTCATCACAAGTAGTTGATTTTCTTCATGCATGAGCAAGGGTGTGTGTCGGAGCTAGGAGCCATCGAAAGGAGACCTATGACATCAAGGCTCAGGTTGTAAGTTTCACTTTCAATTAATTCAATACAGCAATATGTCCCTTTCCCATAAAGATGATGTCTCATTATTACATAATTCCTTGATCATATGTATAGACTAGTCATTGAATATATTAATCTTCCTTTACTTAGATTGGTTCGTTTTGTTGTGATCTGGACGGGACGAGAGCATTGGAGCGAAGCTTGGAACAACAGAGATCTAAGGAAAGAGTTCATAAGGTATGTCCATAACCCTTATCTCTTAGTTTATTCAAATAAGAAAGATCTAGGGAAAGTGTATTATTCTGTCCTCTTTTGTTCTAGATCTAGGTGGATCTGGGGAAATCGGTTTGTGTCCGCACTCACGGATTTATCCTATAACAAAATTGGTGATCGTACTGGGGAGTTATTCCCTTTTTCTTTATGGTTTTGAATTTTCTGTGGCCATTTGCTCTGTTTGCATTTTTCTTTTGATTTGTCAGTCTCTGAGTCCTCAGGATACCCTGAGAGACCTTCTGGGTCTATAAGCCAGTTTGATTTTTGCTTGATCTTTCAAATTTTTCATTAGTTTCAGGGATTCTCGCATTGGGTCCATTAACAGCCTGCAAGAACCTTGAAAGTCCGCACCCTGCATATATATTTCAGTGCGAATAGTTCGCATGCTGCATCAAAGTGGCCTGGGAGAACACTAGTTTCTCGCACTGTGTTCCACACTGGCCTGCGAACATAATTTTTGAAATTTTTGAATTCAAGTTTTGACTCTGTCAATTGCTCATATATGTTTATTTACACCTCTTTGGCTTATTGAATCAGTGACTTACGTATTTTTTATTTAGTTGGCTTGCTGGAACTGATCTAGGGTTTCTAGGTTGTTGCTTGCCTTTGAAGATTGATTTTCATTTCTTAGCTCTTGTTGGCATTTTCATTCTCTTTGATTTCTGGAGTTGAGTGTATCTGACTGGCTGAGAACCAGGGATTGGTTGAGAGTTGAGTGTTTAGTGTTTCTCTTGTGATTGTTGGTTCGAAAGGACAATTTTTCATTTGCATTGAGAAGCTCCTTGGTTTGCTTTTGTTTTTGATTTCGTTGAAAGTATTGGATTGGGTTGTTTGTTTGAGTCTTTATAATTTGGTTTTCTTTTCTCATTAATCAGAGTTCTTCTTGGAAAGTGAACTGCATGTTTTCTTTCAAGTTTTTTGTTTTTTTTGCCTTTTGCGAAAACATTGAAAATCAAGTTTTAAGAGTATTGAAGTTTTGAAAAAAGACATATGGAACTTGCTCATTGATATATGATTTTTTACATTGGCATCTAAATGAAATTGAGCATTGCACTTGCATTGTAGTATTGAGATTGATTCGTAAATCGTTTTCTCTCTCCCATAACTAGGATTCATCGAATGAAAAGAATCATATTTCATCATATCCTTGCAGTATTTGGGTCAGAGTCACACATCATGCGTTTCATTTCCGTTACCTTTGAGTAAACAACAACCTGTAAAAACATTACGCAATATTAAAATCAATCTAGTAACTCTTTTCTAGGGCTCTTTTACACCAACATTTAGTTAGGCTAGTGCTTTGGAGTAGGAAGAGAGACACACTCTCCAAAAGCTCAAAAACAAACAATAGCATCTTGAGTTAGGGAGTGTTAAATTCCATTGGCAGCATATTGTCCTGGGAAGCCCTTCTAACACAAGGGTCCAGCATTAGGTCGCATTGGTGTTGGCAGAGTTACTAACCCTGCTTTATTGGCATCGGTGTAGAGATTGCACGTATTATGGGGGTCACTCCGAGGTATACCCACAATTATGAGTGGAAGCCTTTGAGTTTATTTCGGGCTAGATACCCTGCCTTTGCATGTGGATCGGATTGAAAACTGTTTCCCCAGGTTGTACTGTTGTTTGTGGTGACCTTAGTGGCTTATCTCTCTATGTTCTTACCCAAGGTGACTGTGGAGGGGAAAGTCTTCACGGTACCTGGAATCGACGTTGATCAAACTCACTCGGGCTCCTTGGAGGGTATACCCACGATTATGTGTGGGATCTTGCACCAGGGCGTAATTCTGTTAATCATGTCGTCAACGTAACTTTTCCATCTTAGCCCCGCCCCTTCTCGTTTCATTGTTGCGACGTTGGATTTCATCACCAACTAGTGGCTTCAGTATTGGAAGGTATTGTTTGCTTGGTGATTTGCTTCTAGATTTTGTTTACTAGGGTGTGATGTTCTTTTCTCGAAGTTGACCATAGGATTTTTGTTGGGGAGTTGGTTACTTGTTTACAATTGCTCCCCCACGACGTTCATGTAGGATGCAAGGTTTGTCCCCGGAACATCTGGAAGCTTCACAACCTTTGCATACGACAACACCTGAGGGTACCCCTGAGGACTCTCCTCGTCCAGGTGAAATTCCCCTTGTTACTCTACCACACGTGGACATAAGTGACGTCCCAGAAGTTTTCACACCACCTCCACAAGTAGCACCCACGGATCCTCTTGCTGAATTTCGAATTACCAATACTATAGAGGACTATCGCATTCGTCGTGGTGAACGACCTGTTGGACGATTAAATCCTTCTGAAGAAACCATTGTTACATCCTCTTAATCAACTGCTGGGCCTTCTCACGGTGTAGTTGGCCAAGATCCTTTTTGGTCAGTTGATTTCCGACGAGTCTTATTTGGTACTAAGTCATCCCCTGTCTACGAAATCAACCCTCCTGTGTCTCCTGAACCAGAGACTACACCAGAAACTCCCTCGTATTGTTTTTGTTCTTCCTCTCAAGATGGCCCATCTCGCAAATACTATGAGTGTCCAAACCGAGATTCTTGCCACTACTCTTGCCCCTATTAATACCCAGCGAACTCCTGAGGTTAATCTGAATTTACCTCCTGGTTACTATGCGCTGAATCCTTTGTTGAATGTTTCCCGTCCAATACCTCCATAGACTCCAGCTGGTTCTCCAGGTGGTCCTCAATTTCCTGGGCATCCTATTCTTGGTTTCATCCCGACACTCCCTCTGTTTCCTACTGGCAATCCTAACACTGGTAGCATTATCCCAACTATTGCACCAAACTTGCACAATCCTGTTGGTGGATAGGGTAGTACGTTTCCTTTTCCTTTTCCCGGACATAACACAGCTACTACACAACCCATGGTTGGTACACAACTTCCAGGTGGAACTGTCCCTTTGATAGGGGGATCAACCTCACCTTTAGGACAAAACATACCTCCTGCATTGGCCTAGTATTGGAGTCAACTTATGCAAAACTTTCCTCAAAATGCTGGGGGGCAGCAAGCTATTCCTAGTACAGGCCAAGCATACCCAGGAGTGACTAATCCTATCTAGGGTTCAGGTCAGACTACTCAACCTCAAGTCACTACTCAAACTCAAGGTCAAAATCCTTGGGGTTACTATCCGATTCAACCACCACCAAACCAACCAGGATCTTCCCTCTGGGGGCAGACTGCATACGGTCCCACTGGTCTACCGACAGGGCTTCCACCCCAAAGTCACCAGTATCCACAAGTGAATCGACAATTACCTTTTCTTGCTACTCTGGATCTGCTAGATTTTTCTAGGATTCTTAACGATCCTATTCATCACTCTCCCCAATGACCTGATATTCCTGCAAAGCTTCCATCGGACATTCCCAAATTCGACGGGAAGGTGGGAGAGGACCCAAATAATCATGTCATGACTTTCCACTTGTGGTGTTCGTCCAACTCGTTGATGGACGACTCCATTAGACTGCGTCTTTTTCAACGAACTCTTACAGGTGCTGCTACGAAGTGGTACATTGAATTACCACGAGGTTTCTTTTCGGATTTCAACACCCTTGCAATGGCCTTTTTAACACATTACCAGTTACCTATTCGTTATGATACCGGAACTGAGATTTTAACCTCCTTCAAACAAAGCTTGAGCACTCATATCTCTGATCATATTCATGAGTGGCGATGGAGGTGACATCTCATTAAACTTGAGCTTCCCGATTAGTTACTGGCAGAATGGTTTACCAAGTCTTTTGTAAACAAAATTGGTAAAGACATTTCTATGGGTGGTGTTGTCACAGAAGAACAGGCTATTAGTCGTGCTCAGTATGTTGATCTCGTTTATTCACAAACGGGAACATTGTATGATTTACTACTTGATTTACCTCGTCCTGGTACTTCCACTACTTCTACTACTCTGGCTGCCTCACATGCAGCTGATGGTGTGATTGGTTCCACTCATAGCCATTCACATTTCGTTTCAACTACAACCCCAAAATACAATTCTTCTAATGTTCAAAGTGCTCTGTCTCCTGCGCCTCCCACCAGTAAAACCTCCAAAGTGAACATTGTTCAATCTACGCCGGCCGGTAAGAATAAGTCTAAGAAAGGGAGAGGCAAGACTAAGGAGGGTAAAAACAATAATCCGAATGAGCAAACCAAATCTCCTCCTGTTGATGACCGGGATAAGCGCAAACCACGCTACCCTTGCCTTATCTGTGGTGACGATCACTCCACGAAGGATTGTCCGAGACGTGCCGAGGTTAATAAGATCCTTTAAGGGACACCCAAGCCCTCTACACCGACAGTCTTGTCTCAACCCTTCCTGTCTCAACAACAGGCTTCGTTGGTCATCCATGACCAACCCTCTACTTCTACATCTTCTTATGTTTTGATGTGCACCGATGATTCGATGAAAAATAATGTTGCACTTACCACTAGAGATAAAGACTATACTCCTTCTAAGGAGAAGGTTGACGACTTCCCTCCCGATTTGGTACAACCTTCTCCACCAACTCCACCTATGAACGGTCCTCTTCATCTCGAATGACTGAGTCTTGATGCAGTTTTACGACCCCCAAAAGGTGTCGTTAAGAAGTCGTCATTCAATCCTCATGCTCGCGAAGCCCAAAACTATAGCATTGTTGAAGATCTGGCCCAAGCACCCTCAGCGATGTCTGCCCTGGAATTCCTTCAGTCTTGTCCTGCACAAAGACGGGCGTTGTTGAAAGCTATATGTGGCATTGATCCAACCGATACGAATCTGATAGTCTTTAACTTGGAAGATCATATTCCAAGGTTACCCCCACAGCTTGCGTTTCAAATCCAAGTTGTAGTCTCCGACAAGAGTATTTGCCGAACTGTTATATATGAGGGTGCCTCTACATGCGTAATGTCTTTTTCTTGTTGGAAAGCCATTGGCTCTCCCCCGTTAAATGAATCACAAAACACTTTGCGTGCCTTCAATGGCTCTGGTTTTAAGCCATACGGTGTTCTTCCATCGTTGCCTGTTACTCTCGAAGGTAAAACCGTCCAGGTGGAAGTGGAAGTTTTCGATACTCCTCTAGATTATAATCTTCTACTTTGTCGAAGCTGGGTCGATTCTCTACGTGCTTCCGTGTCAACCCTTTTCTGTGTCATACGATTTCCTCACCAGGGAAAAGTGGTTACGGTCGATCAACTTGCCTTCTTTAATGCTGATACTCGAACGGGAAACGTGTCGTTCATCGCCAACACCCCGCCAGGTTATGAGAATCTTGGTGTCGGTCTTTTAAAAGACTCGTCGTTAATGGGTACTTTCTCCATACCACCACCACCTAATATTCCAAGCCAGTCAGTTGCTTCCATTAATATGATCTCTACTGTACCTCGTGAACTTCCTGTGTCTGTTGACCCTTGGATAGTCCCTTATTCGGGAGATCACGTTCGTTTCGGCAACGTTATGCCGTTAAGTCCAGTTGAGTCCACTTATCAAGCCATTCAATCGGCATCCCTTACTACTTCTTATTTTGACGAGTTGTCTCCTGATCCTTTCCGTGTCATCTTCCCCACTGACGAGATGATCATGTTTGTCATGGAGGACACCCCTTGGGACGATGGGCATCATCATTTCATACTGTTTCTGGAACAACAAACTCTTGAGAATTATCAGCGGATTTCGACTCCGTTGACCGTTGTTGTTATATCCACGGTTTCCCCATCTACACGAGATGTGTTTGTGGAAGGGAACCTCAGTAAAATTTCACCCACGATGCCCATAGATATTTCAGTGAAACCTGGGATAGTCGAGAATGTTCATATTGGAACTTCGTGTTCTCCTGAAGAAATTGTCACTTATACTTCCTTGTTTAAAGAATTTCGTGATATCTTTGCATGGAGTTACGAAGAGATGCCGGGTATTGACCCTGCTATCGTCGTTCATGAGATTAAGACATACCCCGGAGCTAAACCAGTCCAACAGCGCCTCCATCCTGTCCATCCACGTAAAGCGACATCCATTAAACTCAAAGTTGAAAAACTTCTTAAAGCCGGTTTCATTTACCCCGTGGCATTGACAGAATGGGTTTCCAACCCTGTACCGATTGATAAGACAGGTGGTAGTATACGCGTTTGTGTTGATTATCGGGATATCAACAAAGCTTGTCCAAAGGACAATTTTCCAACCCCTTTCATTGACTAGATCGTCAATGACTGTGTCGGTAGTGAAATCTTTTCCCTCATGGATGGATTTTCCGGCTATAATCAAATCAATATTGCTCCTGAGGACCAACATAAAACGACTTTTATTTGTCCTTGGGGTACTTTCGCCTACAGGAAAATCCCCTTCAGTCTGAAAAATGCAGGTGCTACGTTCCAACATGCTATGTCTTACGCATTTCACAATATCAAGCATATTGTTCAGCCTTATTTGGACGATTTGTCGGCTCACTCTTTACGTCGAGTCGATCACCCAAATCATCTCCGAGCTATTTTCGTTCGTTGTCGGTTCTATCACATTCGCCTGAATCCTCATAAATGTGTCTTTTGCGTAGAATCCGGCCATCTCCTCGGTTTCATTGTTTCACGCCATGGGATTCGGGTAGATCCTATCAAGGTCGAGGCAATTCTTAATCTCCCTCCTCCTTCTTCTTTGCGTCAATTACAAAGTTTGCAGGGGAAAGCGAACTTTCTTCGTCGTTTCATCCCGAATTACGCCGAGATTACTCGTGGTTTCACACGTCTTCTAAAGAAAGATTCAGAGTTTGTCTGGGATAAGGTTGCTAACAATGCTTTTGAAGCTTTAAAGTTATCCCTCACAAAAGCTCCTCTTCTTTTCCCTCCAGATTATAGTCGAGATTACTTTCTTTATATAGCTGCGTCCGAGTATACTATCGATATGGTCCTTGTTCAAGTGGATAATAACCACGATGAACATGTTATCTATTACTTGAGTAGAAGTTTATCATCCACGGAAATCAAGTACCAACATGTTGAGAAGCTAGCCTTGGCTGCTGTCCAAGCAGTTCAACGTTTTCGTCATTATATTCTCTCGAGGAAGACTACAGTGATTTCACACTGTAACCCCATGCAACACATCTTGACACGTCAATTGCTGGGGGGAAAGTACTCCAAGTGGATTGTTATTCTCCAGGAGTTCGATTTGGAATTCGATTGCGCCACGTCGAAGAAATCTCTAGTTTTCGCTGAGTTAATTTGTGATTTTCCCCACACTGCCACGGAAAAGGTAGCAGTCGATTCGTTACCTGACGAGTCACTTTTCCTTATCAGTACCGACGATATTTGGTACGGAGATATCATTATATATCTTGAAACTCAAAATTTTCGGCCTGCTTTGTCCAGTAATGAACGACGTCGTGTCCGTTATCAAGCACGTCATTATATTATCCTCGGCGATACTCTTTACCGTCGAGGCATTGACTCTGTCTTTCGACATTGTTTAACTTTTGACGAAGCCGAGAAAGCTTTGAATGACTGCCATTCAGGAGCATGTGGCGGTCATATGTTTGGGTATGCTACTGCCCATAAGATCTTACGTGCAGGTTACTTTTGGCCTTCCCTATTCACTAACTGCATTACTGCTATTCATAAGGGTCATGCCTGCTAGACTTATAATCAGAACATTCGATCGCATCCTGCTCCCCTTCATCCTGTAGTCTCAGTAGGTCCTTTTGCTAAATGGGGCATTGATTTCATGACATGTCACCCTCACTCGGCCGGGGGGCATGGTTACATTATTGTAGCTGTTGATTATTTCACAAAGTG
>ML777837.1:527218-543240 GCA_009831015.1 Picea engelmannii
TAGATTAACTGAATTAATTGAATACAATATGCAATTCAATTAATTATTTATAAACATATAAAATGTAAACCATATGAAGTAGATATAATATCTTTCTTTTATTTATTTAACTTCTATAAATACATATAAAATAAATCCTTTAATATATTTGACTTCAACTGAATATGAGAGATCCAACTCTCTAATACAAGACCCGACTTGTAGTTCTTAGATCCAAATGAAAAATGAGGAATCCAAAACTCATAACAATACCCATCTTCCAGATCTCAGATCCAACTGAGATATGATGAATCCAATCCTCATAACAAGACTCATCCTGTAAACATGCACCAACCTGATGACTAAACTTCCATTCAATCCATTATATATACATATATATTTAATCCACTAAGACACCCCTAGATTCACCACCACTTCTGGTTTATATAGTATTTCAAATGGTATAAGATTGAACCAATGTGTCATTTTGACATGAACCATTGCACCACATCATTTAAATAACTAATATTTATTTGAAATTTGTTCTCATGAGTTGATCAAATATATGGATCGACTCATTATATTGTTCTCATTCTTTTGATGTGTCCTATGTTTTCCAATAGATAATATTCAAGCTTTTATCAGCTCTCTATATTGTTATGTTGTTAATATTTGTCGAATTACTCTACAAACATTAATCTTACTATATGACTGTCATTGGAACCACGTCTTTCTTGTTTCATAATTATTCCCCCCCTTTTTTTTCTTTTATCCCCGAGATGTCCAATGTTGGGACTGTGTTCTCCGGGCTTCAGCGCTACAAAAATTTCCTTCTTGTTTTCACCAATTTTTTTTTATCTCCGAAGCGATATCTTCTAGAGTGTTATATCTTAAGCAAATTCGTTTCACATATTTTAATCCTCATCATTGATCACATTTTCAGATCAATGGTTCGATCATTCTTCAAAGGACTTATTCTTCACAATTTGTTTATCCTTATCCAATGGTTCATATTCAATCGTGAAATGGGAGACTATTGTTTCTTCTAGTACTTTGAAGCTTCAGTAGTTTTTCCATTTTATAACCATCCAAATCTCCCAGACTAAATTTAACCGAAGTGTGTATAGTATAGATGTTTTCCATGTAGCTACACCATCCAACAGTCCATATCAAAAGTGTGTTTCCTCCACCAGGTTAAGCTTCATGCGCGTTACTTTGTACTTTTGGATATTTACCATGGATCTTCCTCCTCGATGAATGGTCAGATATTTATTTGGGCCTCCAACACTTTCAGACTCTGGGTAACTCGAAATATGAAGTAGTTCAGTCCTTCCATATTTTTAGCTCCCGAATAAGTCAGAAGGTTGTGATGACCGCTTGATGTCAATTGTTATTTCTCCTTATGCTATCCTTCTACTGTGCTTTGATCATTGGTCGAGAATTCTCCTGAAGTAGATCAATGGTTAGCATTACATCGAGATTCATGATTACTCTATATTTCCAATACACTTGATCTAACGTTCATTATAAATCCATAAGTATATTAGAATAACGACCATCATTAGTTCACGAATTCACCCTTCGATGCATCAGGTAGTTGCTGGAAGGAGGAACTGGATATCCCCAAAGGGAATACTCCTATAGTGACGTAGCTTAATGATGTCACTCTTGATGTAGCAATGGATGAGTCGCTACCATGTGTCACCTTGATTCGTGACTTCAGTATACCTAAAGTGCCAACTAGACGATGACACTTATCACCGTCTTAATGTACCACGTGTCCTTGTTGACGTGGTATTGCTGACATGGGATCTCAATGTGTGTGCCACGTGTCTTACTTCATGACTTCGGAGCTCCAACCTTCGGGTGAACTTACATGTTCTAAACCCTTTTTGGCCAAAGTGGTCAGTGTTGAAGTTTACCACAATTAGACCCGCCTATCCTAATGCAATGGTCATCATGCATTTTATAGATCTAATGGTCCTTATTCATTTCAAAAATTTGGGGCTCTGGCCTACAGGCGAATTAATATGTTCTTGGCTTCTTTTCTCCATACTGATCAGCACCATAGTTGACCGTCTCCTTGTGATTTGATAGTTCCCATATTTTACTCCACATCAATGGTTGACGTGACTTCAGGGCATCAACCTTCGGGTAATATTACATTTTCTTAGCATCTCTTCACCAAATTTGACTGTTGATACGCAACCCTAATATGAAAGATATCATTTCAATCTCAAAGTGCTCCTTAGATATGATGGCTTACCTTTACTTTGGAACTTCGGCTTTGGCTAAAATTCGTTCATGCAAATTTCCTTCAGTCGATATTATCCGAAGTCGTCAATTCCAGGTTGACCATGCGTACGTAATTTCCATGATTAATGGTCCATGAATATTATTAGTCCACCTGACAATCTATAATTAATCTATATGTCACAATATAAATCATTCCTAAATCTTCAACAGATGGCCACGATTCTCTTCTTCTTTATGAAAGTTTCCTCTATGATTCGATGGTTGGAATTTGTCTTGAAAACTACATCAACGAACATGATTCCTCCTTGATTATTTTTTAGTATTACTTTGGGGATTTCAACCCCGATAGCATTTTTTCAATGAATTCTCACTTGTGAGCTTCGGTTAATGTTCTTCCTTCTAATTTGTTCATCATTACTTCTTGTGATCTTTTAATAATTGTTTGGGAATTCTATTATGCACTGATCTTTAGTCGCTAACCATCCTGAGATCTTAATTACTTGTTCTTCATTACTCCTTATGTACATGGATTCTCTGCATACTACCTCTCCTGAGTTTTATAATTATTGGATCACTGTTGATCCTATCGTGATTAACAATGATCACAAATTGTTTTTGCCACAAGGTGATCTTCCTCTACCCCAAGGTGATCTTCCTTTTTCTATGATTACTGTACATGTTTGAATCATCTTTCCATCAATGAGAAAACACAATCAATAATTCCAACATTAAGTTTTTATCTAATGAAGTAATGATTTTACAAAAGGAAATTAAAACTCAAATGTTTGTACAAGATTTGCAAAAGATTGTTCAAAATTTCTTGAATACAAAAACAAGATCTATTACAAGTTCTAATCATGAATTTTCTTATCCAAATGAATGTAGGAAAAATGAGTGTTTCACTTATTCTTTTTATTGTTTTAAATCTCAATCCGAGAGTTTAGAAGAAAATGTTAATTTCCTGATGCTTTTGGTCCGTTTAATGAGAAATCTACACGATATAGCTTTCAAAATTTGTCATTTTCTCAATTTGATCATAACAATCTAATATTGAATGAAAGTGAAGATTTAAGAAATTATAAATAAGATTTATCATCCATTTTCAGTGATTTAAAAAGTCATTTTTCCATAATTGATGAAACGATGGATCTTAAACTAGAAATTTTGAACAAACTTCAATTTTAGAAGAACATACTATTGATACTACTCATTTTAAGAAATTGTATTATGAATGTCCTTTACCTTCATATTTTAATTCTTATTATTACAAAGAATGTGAGAATGATAAGCCTTTAGAGGTAAATTTGGCTGAAATCGAGAATGAGTTTCAGAATAATTGTTCCAAATACACTCTTTCTAAACATCAAATTTTGAATGAAAAGTCATTACTATCAAATAATTTGAAACCTTATGTGCATGTCTATTTAAAGGACAAGAATGCACATTTAAATGTTAATCATGAAGATGAAATTTATACTTATTATTTTCAAAACTCTAATCTCGATGTTTTCTATCAATCAAATAATGATGATACCTTCTTAAAAGAAACATTCTCCACTTTTGAAATTCTAAATAATGATTTTGATCAGTTTCTTTTGAATGACAATTTTGAAAATTTCCAACTAGATTTTTAAGATCCAATTAGCTTATTGTTAGAAGAATCCTTTTTGAACAACTTTTCAGGTAATTTTACATTTTTTTGTAAATAAGAAAATTCAATCAGTTTTTCCAATTTTAATTTTTCATTGTTACAATTTCCACTACTAATGCATGATTTATTTACTCTTGCAGGTTTCAAGTTATTTCTTTCGTTGCATTGGACGTTTGAGTTTTCTTAGTTGTTATTGGTTATTTGATTAGTGTAGAGTAGATTTAGGAATATGTTAGATTTTGTTTCTTTCTTCCATTTTCTCTTTGTTAATTTGAATAATTGCATCAAGACGTAGCTTTTAGGAAAAACGAGAATCATCATTCAAGGAAGTCTTCTCGTATTTTTTTATTTATTAATTATTTCTTTGTTTAACATGTTTAAATGTTTCCCTTCAATTCATATGTTCAAATTTTTATTTTAGATTTATTGCAGAATGTTTTAAGATGATAAACTTTTCAAAACTAGCAAGCAAGGATAATCTAAGTGAACCAATGAAAAGGATCTGAAATTTTGATTATATTCCATATATGATCCAGATGGATGTTGGTGGCCTCACACCTACTCCAACTGGCTCATTTTGGCAGTTTTCCAGTTCGATAATTTTTTCCTACTTTTTGTGTTCGTGACTTCCGGGGCCGTTTTGAGACCTTGAAAAACGTTTTTAGGGCTCACCACAATCAAACTATAGTCAAAGTCAAATTATGATGGAAACATGTGTATTCCTCGGATAAACCTTTCCAACAGGATATGGTGCGCCTAAAATGGAGATCGTATGGAAAATTTATGACCACGTGAAGTTGGTGTACTAACTTACCCAAACACATCCCACATGACTTTTGGCACTTCATCTCCTAGGGTTAGGTTTTTGGATGTCTAGGGTGTTTTACATTTTTGTTTATTGTAAAAATTCCTTGAGAACCTCATTGTAATCATCTCCTTCCGAATGAATGCAACTGTGACATCTCTTCTCAAAGATAAACCGCCACCATTCGAGCAAGCTTGTTTTTCGCTGCATTTTACAGTTTAAGCTTATTTCCTTATTGAATAGAAACTAGTTTTACTGTATATATGTTATTATATGTTATGCATCTTTTGATAATAATATGTATTCATTTCATTTTGCTCATAAAATACAGATCAGTGGTATAAGAGCAGTCTACTTCTTGTCATTCTTAACACATGTGCCCAACGAGGTCAAGGTACAAAGAATTGGTTCTTGAGCTTGTTTCTCTTGAGGACAAAATCTCTTGCACACCCAAATGACCTCTCATGCTAGGAGAAAACAAATATGAAGGGACATGAGATCCCTTCAAATTCTTTCTCAGGGAATCCCTCATGCAATAGAGGAACGAGATGATGGATAGCGTTGCGTATTCGACGGCTACCAACAAGCGATGAATCTTCCTCAAACAGAGGCTCCTCCCCCATCAAGGTAGAAATAAACTTCAATATTCCTATATTTGAAGGTCATATAGACACAGATGTTGTAGACAAATAGTTGAATCTCCTAGAAGGGTATTTCTCTGTATATAACCTATCAAATAGATTAAAGATTACTTTTGTGCTCCTCAACATCAATCCCCATGTCAAAGATTGGTGGGAAACTTTCTGTGAGCAGAAGGAAGTAGAGGAAATCCCATTATTTACAGTCACGGTCACTTGAGAGTCCTTCAGGGATGATATTACTGAACCATACTACCCTGTTGGAAGTTATGATGACCTGTATACAAAATGGACCACACTGCAGCAGGAAAGAGACCAAGCAGTGCCCGATTTCACAAATATCTTTCGTACCTTGCGCACCAAGCTAGGTATTAAATATTATGAGATACATATGGTTCTCAAGTATCATGGCGGTGTGCATAGGTACATCTAGGATATAATATAGTTTCTATACATCTCATCCTTGGGCATGGCCTACCGATATGCCGTCGAAATAGAGCAAAAGCTCAAAAAAAAGAAGCGATAATTTGGGCCCTGTTAGCACTCTGTAATTTGCCTAAGGCTGCTGAGGCAAACACAGAGGTAACCTCGAACCGCTTTGAGTCTTGGATCTAGCCCTCCAAGACTCAGAGAGGGATCTCTCTTTCAAATTTAACTTTGTTTGTAATGGATGTTAGGCTAGCTATGAGGTACAGGGTTTTGATTTTGGTTTTTAAATGGTCAGTTTGGGACAGCAAGGAGGGCCATTGGGCAAATGCGGTCTGCATTTTAAACAAGGGGATTAAATTCTCAGATATGGACACAATTCTTTTACAAGGCAAGGTAGCAGCAATGTCGGATCGCATTAAGTGTTGATGGTGTTGGTTTGAGGAAGGAAAAGGTGAGGAAAAAGACAGGCAAAGGAGCACTTAAGAATCCCTAAGCTAGCCTTTTAGAAGATCAACATGGAGATTATCAGAAGCTGAGAAACAAAGTATCTGCTGATAAATTCTGTTTCTACTACCCTCCTCCTGACAATAAGAAATGAAAAGGAAAAAGATGACAGTGAAATCATTTAACAAAGAGAAAACTCCACCGATATCACTACACAAGAATCCTGTAGAAGAAGCAGACACATCACTGATCATTCATTAGAAAAAATACAGAGACATTCTCAGGCTAAAACACAGCCCATGCTACAGCTAGGAAAATAAAAATTACAGTCTGGACCTCTCACACAGGTCGAGGCTCTAATCAGAAAGACATCTACTGCTGAGACACACTCTAACCAAATGGAAAACATTCCACAGGTCGAGCCCTCTAATGCCAGCCCCAGTCGAACCCTTTTTCTACCTTTTACAGATGTATTTATAATGAAAAATCCCCCCAGCCTCAGGAAAAATGCGGGCTCTATCCCTGTTTTCTCAAAATAGAAAACAGTTACACCCCTCAACACATGTCGATTTTTCTTTAAACAAATAGAACTGCAAGTTAGACAGGGAAATTACAATTGATAACTATTTCTTTGACATCTGGAGTTTGTTGTGTTTTGCTGGCAACTGAGTCGAATCTTCTTAGACAGGAATGCTTTGCCACCTGTAGATTGTCTCCAACAATAAACTGAATGAAAACTGAATTTGGTGGCTCGTTTTCTTTGACATCTGGTATATTGGAGGAGGTTTAATAATTTGCTGGTGAATGGAGATTAACGACATCTCATAATCAGCAGTGGAATCCTGAGTTGGTTGAGGTATGCTACCAGTTGTAAGGATTGGTGATCCAATCTCTGCCTAGAAAATGGGAAACTTCTGCCATGTGTCCCCTGTTTTTTCCCCATGTATCTGCTATGCCACATGTGCTTAACTTCTCTCGGATTCTGGGGATGATCATTTCCTTGTTGGCCGTTCAACTGAAATTCGACTGCCCTGAATGAAGCTGCCACTTGTGATTTAATTGCAGATTGCCATGAATGAAACTGCCACTTGTGTCATGGCCAGGTGTCTTATGTAGCTTCAATGGGTATGATTCTGTGGATACTACATTTACATTATCAAATTGCCACTGAAACAAAAGACCTGCGAGAAAAGATGAACGTTTGGCTTTTCTTCTATCAACTGTAGAAAACCCAAGCTTTATCCAGTCAATCTTTCTGGACTTCAACTATGTTAATTTTTATTGTCAGACTCTGTTTCTTTTTCATGAGAGGCATTGTGTGTTGTTGCCATGGATTTGGTGATCCTCTGTGCATCATCGGGAGTAAACCATTGCTCGTAAGCATTGCTAGTTTCAAAACTAGAGACAGGGCAATCCCTTGGAAATTTGCCTCTCACAAGAAAATGCTCCAGCCCACCAAGCTTTCCATTAATTTTCAACATAACATTAGCAATGTAATCAGGCTCTCATTTTTGACATAATCTGTCGAGCAACACTGGGTCTCGACACCAAACACCAACTCACATAACTTGTTTACGATAGCATAAAGAATTATGCAAAGGATAAGCTCTAGATGGTTGCTCGGGAGGGTTACCATTACTCTCTGTTGCTTCTATCGTATGTTTAATGACACCTCCAACATTTCCATAATCAAACAATCCTTAATCACTGCAATCTCGCATTCTCCTTTCTGATACTTAACTTCAATGCATTGGACCACATCCCAGGTTTTGTCTTTTCTTGAATGTTGGATGTTCTGGTAGATTTTTATCTCAATGTCAAACATGAAAACGTCATCATGGTTTAATGAGGGATGAGAAAAAGGGACCTTCTTCACATGTATAAACCGCCTTCCTTTACATAAATATAGACTTGGTTTAAATTTAGTGGTGTCCATACGAGGAATACTCCATCCATTTTCCGTATCTGTACCAGAATTCCAATCTACAGAAGCGTCCAAAGATTCAGTGTCTGGCTTGGGAGGGGCCACATCGAGTATTGAAGCATACCGATTAGTTAGACCTGAAACCCTCGACAAGTGCCACAGATAAGGTAGCCACCCCTTCAATAATCCCAGTGCGACTTACTATGGAACGGAGCAATTTGGTGACAAATGTTTTTAATTTGGTGACAATTGTTTTGCTCTCTTCAGGCTGCGTAGATGAGCTTTCTTCAGAAGACGGGGCATGGAAAATATTTTGAAACCATTTAACAAGCCGTGTCAACATATTTTTTGTTCCACACTGGCATATGGCATTACACCAATCGGGCATTCATGTAAACTCAAAGCTTCATGATTGTTCAACTGTCTGACACCTAGACCTGGCAGCTCCTCTGCATAAGATGCCTTGCAACTGATTCAAACACTTGGCAGGGTTTTAAAACTGCGCTTTATATATTTTGTTGGCTCTATGTGAGAAATATCCCACATTCATGTGGTAGATTGAACTTTGGGTGATTATATTAATCAACAGTTATGTGTTATGTTAAGTAATGAGCCCGATAGTTGGGGTTTGGTGTTGATGTTGCGCGCTGACTTTGTCTTGTGTTTGCTGTAGGATTTTTTGGACGATGCTTATACCTTGGTGTTGAGCTTTAGGAGGTTGGCCCGAGGCCAATGTATTTTTAGCTAAAACTTTTGTCAAAATATCTTGATGAACCTAACTAAACCCTGCACACAGGCCGAGGGCAAATTTTTGCTCATTTATCCATAAAACCTCTGCATAAATGCAAAGGCCGAGGGGCCATTTTTAATTTTTTGCCAACTTCACCAAATTTTGGCAAACAAACCAACTTTGTCTTTGCCCACCAGCGTTAAACTTTTACCACTTCGAACCAATCCACTATTCTTTTTGCAAAATGAAAAATAAATTTTGCAATAAACACTAGATACAGATAATCAATAATATCCAAGTCATAAGATGATTCCCATAAATTATGGGGTGATAACAGGTGGCTCCACACGAGGAAAATATCTCTGAAAGAGGTGTTTAGAATCCATGAACTCTGAATTTCGCCGACTAGCTGATCATTGGGCTGCCCCTGAACTGCAAACTGAAAATAAACTGTGAAGAGACAAAAAGAATGTGCTCATCCTGATGAGCTTATTGGCATCCTACCTACCCTAATCTAACAGTTACTGCTTCGATCAGGTAATGAAAAAGTGCCAATGAAGCCAACTCAGTAGTTGGTCCCTTGATTGAGATTCCTCATCATGCTTGATGGAAATCAAGGCTACAATGTGTACTGGCAGCGGGTGACAGCTCAGGTTCTTGCAGAAAAAACATGTTTGCACAGTTGCACTGAAAAAGAAATCCATATAATTTGCAACCGGGTCAAAAAATAAATGATCTATTTGTTGATTTTCCAGGTATTCCTTTAGCACTTTAACATGGACAAGTTTCCCATCCGTGTCCTCGATATCAGACTCTGACTGCAACTCTTCAACTTCAGACTTATGCTTGCCAACAAAAGGTTCGTCAATCAGGAAGTCGGAAGAGGACACAATATCTTTTGGTTTGGGAGATGTGATTTGCTCATAAGACTGAATCGGAGTATCTAAAGGCTCAATATCTTTTGCAAGTCTTTCAGCAACTAGCTCAAGAAGACACATTTTACTTTTATGAGAATATTTTTTTGATCTACAATACTGAAACACAACTGCTAACGAAGCCTCATCAAATTCAAAATCTGCTATCGCATCTCTGAAATATTTTATAGCTTCACAATGCATAGGATCTTCCACATACCTTGTCATCTTGAAGTATCATCAAGGCTTTGAAATTTGGATTCTTCAGCAGTGAAGTCGCTTGTGAACTTTGAAGCACGGGGTCTTGAGCAATGGAGTCGCCAGGTGAATGGTACAGCCTTCTTGTGTTTAGCTTCTGTTCACCATCAGAAGTCAAATCTGAACTTGAAGTGCAGCTCTGGAGAAAGCTCCCCAGGTGAGTCGCCAAAAATGTTAGCACTCTGTAATTTGCCTAAGGCTGCTGAGGCAAACACAGAGGTAACCTCGAACCGCTTCGAGTCTTGGATCTAGCCCTCCAAGACTCAGAGAGGGATCTCTCTTTCAAATTTAACTTTGTTTGTAATGGATGTTAGGCTAGCTATGAGGTACAGGGTTTTGATTTTGGTTTTTAAATGGTCAGTTTTGGACAGCAAGGAGGGCCATTGGGCAAATGGGGTCTGCGTTTTAAACAAGGGGATTAAATTCTCAGATATGGACACAATTCTTTTACAAGGCAAGGTAGCAGCAATGTCGGATCGCATTAAGTGTTGATGGCGTTGGTTTGAGGAAGGAAAAGGTAAGGAAAAATACAGGCAAAGGATCACTTAAGAATCCCTAAGCTAGCCTTTTAGAATATCAACATGGAGATTATCAGAAGCTGAGAAACAAAGTATCTACTGATAAATTCTGTTTCTACTACTCTCCTACTAACAATAAGAAATGAAAAGGAAAAAGATGACAGTGAAATCATTTAACAAAGAGAAAACTCCACTGATATCACTACACAAGAATCCTGTAGAAGAAGCAGGCACATCACTGATCATTCATTAGAAAAAATACAGAGACATTCTCAGGCTAAAACACAGCCCATGCTACAGCTAGGAAAATGAAAATTACAGTCTGGACCTCTCACACAGGTCGAGGCTCTAATCAGAAAGACATCTACTGCTGAGACACACTCTAACCAAATGGAAAACATTCCATAGGTCGAGCCCTCTAATGCCAGCCCCAGTCGAACCCTTTTTTTGCCTTTTACAGATGTATTTATAATGAAAAATCCCCCCAGTCTCAGGAAAAATGCGGGCTCTATCCCTGTTTTCTCAAAATAGAAAACAGTTACACCCCTCAACACATGTCGATTTTTCTTTAAACAAATAGAACTGCAAGTTAGACAGGGAAATTACAATTGATAACTATTTCTTTGACATCTGGAGTTTGTTGTGTTTTGCTGGCAACTGAGTCGAATCTTCTTAGACAGGAATGCTTTGCCACCTTTAGATTGTCTCCAACAATAAACTGAATGAAAACTGAATTTGGTGGCTCGTTTGCTTTGACATCTGGTATATTGGGGGAGGTTTAATAATTTGCTGGCGAATGGAGGTTAACAGCATCTCATAATCAGCAGTCAAATCCTGAGTTGGTTGAGGTATGCTGCCAGTTGTAAGGATTGGTGATCCAATCTCTGCCTAGAAAATGGGAAACTTCTGCCATGTGTCCCCTATTTTTTCTCCATGTATCTACTATGCCACATGTGCTTAACTGCTCTCGGATTCTGGGGATGATCATTTCCTTGTTGGCCGTTCAACTGAAATTCGACTGCCCTGAATGAAGCTGCCACTTGTGATTTAACTGTAGATTGCCATGAATGAAACTGCCACTTGTGTCATGGCCAGGTGTCTTATGTAGCTTCAATGGGTATGATTTTGTGGATACTACATTTACATTGTCAAATTGCCACTGAAACAAAAGACCTGCGAGAAAAGATGAACGTTTGGCTTTTCTTCTATCAACTGTAGAAAACCCAAGCTTTATCCAGTCAATCTCTATGGACTTCAACTATGTTAATTTTTATTGTCAGACTCTGTTTCTTTTTCATGAGAGGCATTGTGTGTTGTTGCCATGGATTTGGTGATCGTCTCTGCATCATCGGGAGTAAACCATTGCTCGTAAGCATTGCTAGTTTCAGAACTAGAGACAGGGCAATCCCTTGGAAATTTGCCTCTCACAAGAAAATGCTCCAGCCCACCAAGCTTTGCATTAATTTTCAACATAACATTAGCAATGTAATCAGGCTCGCATTTTTGACATAATCTGCCGAGCAACACTGGGTCCCGACACCAAACACCAACTCACATAACCTGTTTACGATAACATAAAGCATTATGCAGAGGATAAGCTCTAGATGGTTGCTCGGGAGGGTTACCATTACTCTCTGTTGCTTCTATCGTATGCTTAATGACACCTCCAACATTTCCATAATCAAACAATCCTTAATCACTGCAATCTCGCATTCTCCTTTCTGATACTTAACTTCAATGCATTGGACCACATCCCAGGTTTTGTCTTTTCTTGAATGTTGGATGTTCTGGTAGATTTTTATCTCAATGTCAAACATGAAAACGTCATCATGGTTTAATGAGGGATGAGAAAAAGGGACCTGCTTCACATGTATAAACCGCCTTCCTTTACATAAATATAGACTTGGTTGAAATTTAGTGGTGTCCATACGAGGAATACTCCATCCATTTTCCGTATCTGTACCAGAATTCCAATCTACAGAAGCGTCCAAAGATTTAGTGTCTGGCTTGGGAGGGGCCACATCGAGTATTGAAACATACCGATTAGTTAGACCTGAAACCCTCGACAAGTGCCACAGATAAGGCAGCCACCCCTTCAATAATCCCAGTGCGACTTACTATGGAACGGAGCAATTTGGTGACAAATGTTTTGAATTTGGTGACAATTGTTTTGCTCTCTTCAGGCTGCGTAGATGAGCTTTCTTCAGAAGACGGGGCATGGAAAATATTTTGAAACCATTTAACAAGCCGTGTCAACATATTTGTTGTTCCACACTGGCATATGGCATTACACCAATCGGGCATTCATGTAAACTCAAAGCTTCACGATTGTTCAACTGTCTGACACCTAGACCTGGCAGCTCCTCTGCATAAGACGCCTTGCAACTGATTCAAACACTTGGCAGGGTTTTAAAACTGCGCTTTATATATTTTGTTGGCTCTATGTGGGAAATATCTCACATTCGTGTGGTAGATTGAACTTTGGGTGATTATATTAATCAACAGTTATGTGTTATGTTAAGTAATGAGCCCGATAGTTGGGGTTTGGTGTTGATTTTGTGCACTGACTTTGGCTTGTGTTTGCTGTAGGATTTTTTGGACGATGCTTATACCTTGGTGTTGAGCTTTAGGAGGTTGGCCCGAGGCCAATGTATTTTTTTCTAAAACTTTTGTCAAAATATCTTGATGAACCTAACTAAACCCTGCACACAGGCCGAGGGGAAATTTTTTCTCATTTATCTATAAAACCTCTGCATAAATGCAAAGGCCGAGGGGCCATTTTTAATTTTTCGCCAACTTCACCAAATTTTGGCAAACAAACCAACTTTGTCTTTGCCCACCAGCGTTAAACTTTTACCACTTCGAACCAATCCACTATTCTTTTTGCAAAATGAAAAATAAATTTTGCAATAAACACTAGATACAGATAATCAATAATATCCAAGTCATAAGATGATTCCCATAAATTATGGGGTGATAACAGGCCCAGGAAGCCCTCACAGCAAAATCCAGGAAAGGGTAGCCCCAACCTCTAGAAAAAAGGATAGAACAAAGACAAACCACCTTGGGACAACCATTATAGTATGTAAGAAAAGAAGGACACCAGAAAGACAAATAAAGTTACCGGGAAGTGGTGCGACTTCCATTAGAGCCCTTGGCATAACACTGTTGATTATCGCTCAAAGAAGTCATTGGTGGCTAAGGTCAAATCCTCTGAATCAGATGTAGGTTTTGACTCCAAGTTAGAACCAGAAAGGGGTAGAAATATCATTGATGCAGAATCCAGTGCTACCGTTGCTACCACCAAGCTCCATCCCGGGGAACCAGACGAGCAAGAGGAAGCGAGTTCCTTTTTCATTCACACATGTGGGTGAAAAATACCCCATTTCACTTCATCATTGATATAGGTAGCCACTTTCATGAGGATGATGGACCTTCAACAATACTTTTGTATTGGTGTATCTAGATGGCATTCTCATTTACAACAAGACTTGGGAAGAACACTTGCAGCATATTCAATAGGTTCTGCACACCCTCCGGTAGAACAAGTTATACGCCAACATGGAAAAATGCTACTTTGGAATGGACAACTTCCATTAATTGGGCTACATCATTTATTAGCATGGTGTACATGTGGATCTATCCAAAATACAAGTCATCCATCATAGGCCAACCCCAACCACACTCACTAAGCTTCTGAGCTTCTTAGGCCTTGCCAATTTCTGTTGTAGGTTCATGTTGGGATTCTCCCATATTGCATGGTTCATCAACTAATTAACCAAGGGTGGTGGTAAGGAGAAATTTGTGTGGGGCCGGTCCAAATAAAAGAGTTCAATGATTTGAAGCAACAGATGTGCTCAACCCCAGTACTTTCACTAACAGACCTGCAACAACTCTTTCAGATCAAGACATAAGCTTTAGACTATATTGTGGGCACTGTTAAATTTTTAATTAAAATGAAGTACCAAGGCAAGTGTTTCTCTTCCCTAGGCGCCAAAGGGGGAGAAATTGCCGAATATGGGTCTTAGTCAAATTAATTTGTGAGATGCAAATTAAAAGATAACTTTATGATTAAAGTGAGGGTGAGTGAAGAGACACCAAATCTCAGCCACCCATCTAATCTAATCTTAGCTGTTAGATTAGAAAATTCCTCACCTTCCCTCATGAAGTTGATTAAGGCAAGTGGGCGCACCCATTCTTGGGTAAGTGGAAGCAACAACAGTCTTGTTGAGAGAACAAGAGAGGAGCTGAAGCATTCTTGTTGAGAGAACAAGAGAGAGCAAGAGAGAGGTCGAGCTAAAGAAAAGAGACAACAACAACAATTTCTGGGAGCATTGGCATGCATTCCAGCGTTGCCGAATAACGTTGAGTGGCACAGAAATTGAATCTTAGCAGAGTTTTGGCACGAATTTCGTGACAGTCCGTACAACATTAATTGCCGTACAGTTGTACGAATTTCTGGTTCAGAAATTGAGGAGAAAAGCTACAGGAATGTCCAGATAAGTTTGTGTAAATATCTGAAGATGAAAATGTTGTAAAAGAATTTCTCATAAGCTCATAAATAATACAAATCCCTCTCTCACTGGTTTTCCCCTTGTGGGTTTTTCCAGGGTCGAATTTAGACCGAAATTCTTTGTGTCTATATTTTTCTGAGTTTTGCATATTGCTGATATTTTATTTCTGCGTTGAAAATGATGTTCATAATCCTCATGTTTTAGTTCTGAAATTTATTTTCAGTTCTGAAATTTATTTTCTGTTAAGTTTTTTTTTGAAGCTGAAACACCGCTGTGAGCAGATGCTGAAACACCAGGCTGTAGCATATGCTGAAACATAGTGCTGAGTCTTAAGATGAAACACCGCTATGAGCAGGTGCTGAAACACCAGGCTGTAGCATATGCTGAAACATAGTGCTGAGTCTTAAGCTGAAACACCGCTGTGAGTAGATGCTGGAACACCAGGCTATAACATATGCTCAAACATAGTGCTGAGTCTTAAGCTGAAACACCGCTGTGAGTAGATGCTGAAACACCAGGCTGTAGCATATGATGAAACACCAGGCTGTAGCATATGTTGAAACATAGTGCTGAGTCTTAAGCTGAAACACCGTTGTGAGCAGATGCTGAAACACCAGGCTGTAGAATATGCTGAAACATAGTGCTGAGTCTTAAGCTGAAACACCACTGAGTATATGCTGAAACACTAGGCTGTAACATATGCTGAAATAGTGCTGAAACTAAGTTTGGCAATTAAATTTGACTAAAAAATCAGCGAGACTAAAACTGGGTGGGATTTTGAAAAATTAACATGGTATCAGTGTTGAGTTGAAGAGAAGTAGAAATTTCAGCAAACAGAAAATAGGGACAACAATCACTTCATAGGGCAGATTTTTGAATTTGTGATTTTCAGCAGAAAGAGGGTCATGGCTACTGGTTTGAGGGTTGAAGACAGACTTGATGGGGCAGCAAATTTTGGTGCT
>ML777837.1:547526-582179 GCA_009831015.1 Picea engelmannii
TGGTGAGTAACACTTTCCTCGGTATGAGGGAGTGTTAAATTTTTAATTAAAATGAAGTACCAAGGCAAGTGTTTCTCTTCCCTAGGCGCCAAAGGGGGAGAAATTTCCGAATATGGGTCTTAGTCAAATTAATTTGTGAGATGAAAATTAAAAGATAACTTTATGATTAAAGTGAGGGTGAGTGAAGAAACACCAAATCTCAGCCACCCATCTAATCTAATCTCAGCTGTTAGATTAGAAAACTTCTCACCTTCCCTCATGAAGTTGATTAAGGCAAGTGGGCGCACCCATTCTTGGGTAAGTGGAAGCAACAATAGTCTTGTTGAGAGAACAAGAGAGGAGCTGAAGCATTCTTGTTGAGAGAACAAGAGAGAGCAAGAGAGAGGTCGAGCTAAAGAAAAGAGACAACAGCAACAATTTCTGGGAGCATTGGCATGCATTCCAAGGTTGCCGAATAACATTGAGTGGCACAGAAATTGAATCTTAGCAGAGTTTTGGCACGAATTTCGTGGCAGTCCGTACAACATTAATTTCCGTACAGTTGTACGAATTTCTGGTTCAGAAATTGAGGAGCAAAGCTACAGGAATGTCCAGATAAGTTTGTGTAAATATCTGAAGATGAAAATGCTGTAAAAGAATTTCTCAGAAGCTCATAAATAATACAAATCCCTCTCTCACTGGTTTTCCCCTTGTGGGTTTTTCCAGGGTCGAAGTTAGACCGAAATTCTTTGTGTCTATATTTTTTTGAGTTTTGCATATTGCTGATATTTTATTTTTGCGTTGAAAACGATGTTCATAATCCTCATGTTTCAGTTCTGAAATTTATTTTCAGTTCTGAAATTTATTTTCTGTTAAGTTTTTTTTAGAAGCTGAAACACCGTTGTGAGCAGATGCTGAAACACCAGGCTGTAGCATATGCTAAAACATAGTGCTGAGTCTTAAGCTGAAACACTGCTGTGAGCAGATGTTGAAACACCAGGCTGTAGTATATGCTGAAACATAGTGCTAAGTCTTAAGATGAAACACCGCTATGAGCAAATGCTGAAACACCAGGCTGTAGCATATGCTGAAACATAGTGCTGAGTCTTAAGCTGAAACACTGCTATGAGCAGATGCTGAAACACCAGGCTGTAGCATATGCTGAAACATAGTGTTGAGTCTTAATCTGAAACACCACTGTGAGCAGATGTTGAAACACCAGGCTGTAGCATATGCTGAAACATAGTGCTGAGTCTTAAGCTGAAACACCACTGAGTATATGTTGAAACACTAGGCTGTAACATATGATGAAACAGTGCTGAAACTAAGTTTGGCAATTAAATTTGATTGAAAAATCAGCGAGACTGAAACTGGGTGGGATTTTGAAAAATTAACAGGCACCGTTTTCACTCAGCACGACCACCCTGTGGCCTATCATAGTGAGAAACTATCATATGTTGTATGTAAGTACCATACTTACGTCAAATAAATATACTCCATTGTGCAAGCCTGCCACCAATGGAGGCATTGCATTGTTGGGAAGGATACAATGATCCACATTGATCATAAGCCACTATAGTTCATGTAGACACAAGGAAAATTTCAGAATGACTACCATCAAAAGTGCTCCACATACTTGCAACAATTCCACCTCAACATCAGGTATAAAAAAGGAAGCACCAACTGCATTGTTGATTGGATCAGTAGAACGCCAGTCATGGTACTCACCACGATGCTAAAATCTTGCAGCCATGAGACCTATGGATGGCCCCAAATATATGAGACGGACCCGGACTTCACTACCACCTACCAAATGTTGGGAACAAATGCAGTTGTCACTAATTTCCATCTTCATGATGGGTTGTTGTGTTGTCTGGGACATATCTTCGTTCCATCAAGTGAGTGAGCGAAGATGATTTGGGAATCCCACTACAGTCGGGTGGAAGGAAAATTCGACATCAAAAAGAGAGTGGCAATTTTGTAGAAACATTTATACTAGTTGAAACTTCAATAGGAGGTCAACAAGTATATCAGTTCCTGCACTGCCTACATTATTTCCAAACCGACCACTAAGAAATAGGGCCTGTACACCCCTCTACCTACTTCTGATAGGTCATGGGAGTCCATATCCATGGACTATAGGCCGGGCTTCCCATCCACCAAGTGGGGAAATGACTATGTTTTTGTGGTTGTTGATCACTTTTCTAAGATGGTGATTATGGCCACCTGCAAGAAGAACATCACAGTAGAGGACACTACCCATCTCTTCGTTGAATGAGTCTAGGTACATTTTGGAATCCCAAAAACCATTGTCTCATATCGATACAATCGATTTCTCAACACATTTTGTTTGAGCCTTTGGTCACTATGAGACACCAAGATCAACAAATCCACAACCTTCCACCCCAAAACAGATGGCCCAACTGAGGTCATAAATCGAATGACAATGCATATCCTGTGCATGTGTAATTCCAAGAACATTCACACATGGGATGAGAATATTCCCTATGTCCATCATAGCTACAACTCAGACCTGCATAGCACAATTGGCCACAATCCCTTTCAGGTGGGGATGGGATTCCAACCATTGGGTCCCATATATGTTACACTATCCCTTGTGGTCACCTCGACTGACTCATCTCATGCTCCAACTGAAGCTAACAAATACACCCGGTTCATTGAGAGGATCCAACACATCCTCCAACAGGTTCAGGATATCCTATAGAAGTCCAATGATAAGTACAAGAAGCACCATGATCAACACCGGGCGCCACATAAGTTTTAGGTGGGCAAAAAAGTTTGGTTACATTTGGAGAAATAATGCCTTACCGAACCCCATCATAATATTCTCCCACTCTGTAATGGGTCGTACACCATCACCAAGGTTCTGGGTGATAATTCTTTTGAGCTCAACATTCCTCCTTTTCTTGGCCTGCACCCAGTGTTCAACGTGGATCTCCTTCGACCCTATTTCCCACCATTATTGGACATCTTAGACGTAGTAGAATAGATAACACCAAAATAGCTCAATCCAAACTTCATACAACAAGTATCCAACAATAATATCGTGGACAAACAAGTCAAGGGAACTCACCACAAAAGATCCAACTTTATCGAGTTGTCAAAGAAGGGAAAGTCCTACACCAAGGAAAGTGGCTCACCCGGGGCCAAACTCAGAAGACATTTCCTCATCTAATGGGGGCACTCAACCCAATGGAGACCATTTCTTCTCAATGGGGTAGGATTGATCCATATGGATGTCAGTGACCTCCCACCTATTCCAACTGGCTCATTTTGGTAGTTTGCCAGTTCCGCAATTTTTTCGTAGTTTTCGTATCTTTAATCTTTGGAGGCCATTTTGAGGCCCTAAACAATGTTCTTAGGCCTTGCAAAAAGAAAACTGTATAAAACATTTGAGTCTAGAAGAAACATGTGTAGTCCTTAGATAGACCTTTCCAACGGCTTATCATGTGCCTAAAACGAAGATCGTATGCAAACGTTATGACCCCAAGAAGTTGATGTACTAACTCACCCAAATGGGGGCCACATGAATTTTCGTGCTTCATCTCCTTCCCTCCTTGTGAAATTCACAACTTTACAAAGTCCTGATTTTTAGGGGTTGCTAGTGGTCAAATCCTACATTTTCCACTTGTAAAAATCAACCTTGAGCTAACTCAAATCTGTTCCCCACTCATGGAGTCATGGTCAACAATTTTTAACCTGGTTGTTCCATTTTTCTTCCAACATTTAATTTATTAAAAGTTTTTCTTTCACATGTGTCAAAATAAAAGAAGTTAGTTGGGCAAGTCAAATATTTTCCCAACAGTCATAAATAATTAATTACAATAATAAAATTCCAAATTCAGATTTGCCATAAATGGAAAATAATTTCCAATTCTGAATTTTCTAAAAATGGAAATTTATTCCCGAGTACACTTAGAATTTAATATTATAATATTTTTTTGGATATTACAAGTACTATTGACTAGTCTCAAACATGTCTTCCGGGTAAAACAATGATACATTCTTCAGTGAGTATCCAAATTAAGTGCGGCCAATTGCATTGGACAATTGACAATCTGTAGTATTTATGGTACAATTTTTAGAATGAAATATCAGATATTGTGGTCTTGGCACGATTTACAAGTACGATGGCCTAGAAGAGAAAAAAATCAGCAAGGTGTGGGGAAATTACCATAACTTCCACTTGGAACATTTGATTTTGATCAGACTTGTGTCATTGCAAAGATTATGCATCAGATAACTACAAAAATAAATTTTCAGACCCAAAAGGGATGAAATTTTGGAGATACAGCGGAAGAAATATCGTCTATCAAAACCACATCGAAATCAAGGCTTAGAAGTGATACTTGGCGAACATGCCACTAATAAGGGGAACTTCTACACCAATTAACGCTCCAGACAATCCTACTTGGACTCTTGATGAAGGTGAAGAAATGTGTAGAGACATAAATGATTTACAAAGGAAGACAGTAACAAAAGATGAATATAAGGGATTATGGATTCAATTGAAGGTAAGTTGGAGGCAATAATGGATACTAATATGGAGGGTTTAAAAAGGGAGATCATGGAAGGAGTGAAAAATTTTCTAATAGAGAGGACACCTTAAAGTGAAAGTGTATCCCATGAAATTCATGATGAGGACACAAGGAAAGTTTCCTAATATCAATATGAGAAAGTTTGATGGAAAGGATCCAATCACATGGATACTTCAGATGGAGAAATTATTTTATCTACATGATGTGCCACACACAAAAAATGTACGAATTGCTTCTTTACATTTAGAACCCAATCAGTTTGTGTGGTATCGATGGATTTTTTCTCGCAAATCACTCGCCACTTGGACAATGTTCATGGAAGAAATGGTAGCACTATATGAGGATACAAGTAGAAATACCTTCCTTATCCAATTGATAAATCTCAAGCAAATGGTTTATGATTTAATTATGACAACAAGTATAGTAAGGGACATAAGTGTGGTGAGAAGAAATTATTCTACATAGATTGTGAAGAGGAAGAAGAAAAAGAACAAGAACCATCTCAAGATGAAAACGTAAAAGCAATTTCTTTTGAAGAGTTGACTCCCATGATATCATGTAATGCATTGGCTAGAATTAGAACTCCTCAAACCCTCAAGATCGAAGGATATATAAAAAGAAAAAGGTAATAGTACTAATTGATTCTGGTAGTACTCATAATTTCATTCACTATAAATTATCCAATGCTCTCAATTGCTTTGTATATCCAGCGCCAATGTTTCAAGTAATGATTACAGATGGAGGAACTATCAATTGCTAAGGTAAATGAAATAATATCAATCTTACTATGGGGGAATATGTAATGAATAGTCCAATTATTTCTATACCCATGGGTGGTGTTGATGGTATACTAGGAATCCAATGGTTACAATCATTAGGAATAGTGGCTTTTAATTTTCAAGAAATTTTCATGAAGTTTTCATTGGAAGGAAAATAATTTGAGTTAAGGGGTATCATAGGGAAACCCAGTAAGGTGATAAGCTATAATGGCATGAACAAATTATTGAAAAATGGGCCCTAGATCTCTAAGGGATCATTGACAAGCATTCCAAAGTATTTGAAGATATTCCCAAAGGTCTTCCAACCACTTTAAATGATGATCATGCTATTCACCTAATTCCTGGGAGTGTGCCTCCTAACATTAGGCCTTACAGATACCCTTATTGCCAGAAGAGTGAAATTGAGCATATGGTTGAATAAATGTTAGAGGATGGAATTGTTAGACCTAGACAAATTTCTTACTCTACATTGATGGTAATGGTACTTAATAAATATGGCTCATGGCGTATGTGTCCACATTATAGAGAGCTCAACAAGATCACTATTAAAGATAAGTTTAACATTCCCGTCATTGATGAATTGTTATATGAAATACATGGAGAAATATATTTCACAAAGTTGGATCTTCCTTCATGGTATCATCATAATAGAATGAAGGAAACATATATCCCAGAAACAACAATCTGAACTCATGAAGGCCATTATGAATTTTTGGTCATGCCTTTTGGCCTTACAAATGCACCTTCCAGATTCCAATGGTTGATGAATTCCATTTTTAAGCCCTTTGTTCAAAAATTTGTATTAGTATTTTTTGATGATATATTAATCTATAGAAAGTCTTGGGAGTATCATGTGCGACATGTTGACAAGGCGCTACAACTACTAAAGGAGAAACAACTATATTCCAAACCGTCCAAATATTTCTTTGGGGTGAGGGAGGTAGAGTATTTGGGTCATATTGTATCTCATGAAAGTGTCAAGGTAGACCCTAACAATATTAAGGCCATGATGGACTGGCTAATTCCCAAAACATTGAATAATCCTAAATGATTTTTGGGTTTGACATATTACTACCGCAAGTTTGTTCATAACTATCGAAGAATAAGAGCACCTTTAACGACATTAACTAAGATGGATGCATTTTCATGGAATCCATAGGAAACTCAAGCTTTTGAATAGCTTAAAGAGGTGATTTCCAAAGCTCCTATCTTGACCACACCACACTTCACAAAAACCTTTATTGTGGAATGTGATGCCTCAGGAAATGGAATTAGTGTTGTTCTAATGCAAGAAGGAAGGCACCTTACTTTTGAAAGCTAGCCACTCAAGGGAAAGGAATTACACAAACCCATTTATCAGAAGGAAATGATGGAAATACAACATGAATTGAAGAAATGGAACCCTTACCTAATAGGTAGGCACTTCAAGGCCAAAATAGATCATGATAGTCTTAAATACTTCTTGGAACAAAGACTATCTTTAGAAGAACAACAAAAATGGGTGACCAATATATTGGGTTATGATTTTGAAATAATCTATAAAAAAGGGAAGAAAAATTATATGGGAGATGCACTCTCAAGAAAGGATGAATAAGTTGAGGCCTTTCTTTGTGCTATCTCGATCATCCAACCCGATTTCATAATAGAAGCGATGAATGAAGGGAAGAATGGCGAAAATGTGCGGAACCCATTCAAACCTTGCAGCAGTATTCCAGTGCATCAAATACATTTGCATGGAAAAATGATTCACTATGGTACAAATATCACTTATATTTATCTAAGAACTCCCAAATAAAAAAAAGGAACTATTGGAATTGCACACATATCCAGTTGGTGGGAACTTGGTATTTTTGAAAACCTAACATAGGGTCAAGAAGGATTCTTTTTGGGATTGTTGGATTACTGAGAGGGGGGGTGAATCAGTAATAAAGAAATTTAATCTTTTTTCACCATAAAAAGCAAGTGTTATATAAATGTAGTATTATCATCCAATAGTTGCAGAGTAAATAAACAATGAACAAATGAGAAATCACACACATACATAGTACACTAGTGTTTTACGTGGAAACCGAAAGCATGAGAAAACCACATAATTATTTTTCTTATATTTCTTTAAGATTACACTCATTGGAAGCACCAACTTCCTTTGTTTTCCATCTTCAACTGGAAGGAGGCTCCAACCCCCTAGTTTCTCAAGATACAATGTGAGGGAAGCTCCAACTCCCCTATTCTCTGGCTACAACCAGAAGGAGGCTACAACCCCCTATGTTCTCCGGATAAAACCGTAAGGAGGCTAAAACCACCTATCCTTGCCCCGTCCAACCACCCTGACGTATAAGTAGAATGATGGAACCACTATCACACTATCACTGTGAGATATACTGTTGTAAACTTGTACCAATTGTTACACATTATTTTGGTCACTCTAGTGATGTCTCTACAGTTATGTGTTCAGGCTCTCATAAGGATATTTTGCCTGAGAAAAGTGATTGTTGTCTTCTTCTACAAAACATATTTTTAAGATGAGTTTGCTGGCTACATGTATTGTAGGGTGCGAAAAACCTTGATTCTCTCAGGCTACTCTATACTTTGATTGCAAGATGTTCGTAGTTTTTTCTATAGTTAGGGTGTGAACCTTCTTCAAGGCTTAAAAGGGAGAAGAGGTTACGAAGGTTCTAGAAGAGGATATTCTAGAAAATCAGTTGGCATTCGCATGGTTGACATCCTACCGACTTCTCAAATTTAGTGGGATCATCCTCATCCCTTTAACCATCTCTCCTTCTCCTATATAATGAAACGTTTCTCAAAGAAGAGGTTAAGCAAGATTGAAAAGAGAATTGATGAAATAATAGGTTCAGAATTGTGTGAGGAATCCCTTTGAATTGATGCGTGAGGCCTCCATTTGTTTATCAAGCCATAGTGGATCTTCTTCATGCAAGCATGGAGCAAGTGTGTGTGTTGAAACGAAGGACCACCGAAAGGAATCTTGCGACATCAAGGCAATCTGGTTGTATCTTCTACTTTCATTTAATATAATACAGTGGCATGTCCCTTTCGCATAAAATCACTCTTATTTTATTACATGACTCCTTGATCACATGTTTAGGTCTTCATTAAATGTCTTATTGTTTCTTTCACCTTGGTCGATTTGTGTCATTGTAGATATGATATCAAAAGGATACCAAAGCAAAGCAGGGACAACAAAGACATAGGGAAGCGATATATAAAGGTACATCACTTATCCGTTCTTCAATGAAAAATTTAATGATTGTAACTTAGGGAAAGTGTCATGTCCTATCCTGTTTTGTTTTTGATTCAGGTGGATCTAGGGAGATATTTTAATGTCCACGTATACCGATTTATCCTATAACAAAATTGGTGACTCCACTGGGGATACGACTCATTTTGTGTTTTTTTATTGGACATTTGCTCTTAGCCTACTTTTTTCATTGACAACCAGTCTCTGAGTCTGTAGGAGACCCATATAGACTCTCTTGACCTAGAAGTTCACTCAAATTTTTTGTCCCTTTTCCAAATTTTCCTTGATTACAAACCTTCTCGCACTATACCTCTCTATAGCCTGCAAGAACCATTGATTTGCGCACCCTGCTATTCAGTCCAGTGCGACCTTATCACACACTGCTAGTGTCTAGACTGCGAGAATGCCTAATTTTCACACTGTACCCCAATACTAGGCTGCAAAATCATTTGTAAAAGTTTTGGATTAGGTCTTCTTGTCTTTTTGATGCCCATATTTGTTTGTTTACCTGCGAAGAATTTGTTTTGCCAGTGTTTGACTATTTCTTGACTTCAAATCTTGCGATTGATCGGTTTTCGGAGATCGAAAACTCTTCTTAATAATTTTTCCCAGTTTTTGCTTCTTGACCTTTTATTAACAAGGGTATAATCTCTGATTCTGAGATCTCAATGTTTGTTTGGTCAAAAAGTCTTTGATTGGATTAAAAGTTGGGATTAATTGTTCTTTTAGATTGCTTGTTGCTTGGAAAATTCTTTGTCCATGTGCATTTGAAGAGACTTTTCCTTGTCAATTTTTTATTTTTATCTCCATTGAAAGATCGATTTGGGTGTTTGTTGAGTATTTTATTTTCATTGGTTGCTTACTTTTTCTTAGTTCCATCCCTATTTTTGGTTTCTAAAAAAAACAATTTTTAAAGTCTTTTCTTTTAAGCAATCATTTATTCAGAAAATACTAGTGTTAAAAATATTGAAAGAGAATGAATAGTGAATTTACATTGTCAATGATTGTTTGGTACTACATTTAAAAAGATAATTCTATATCGTAGTTTGCATTGTTCTAGAAAACTCCTTTTTCCCTGCTGTAGATAGAATTCATCGAACAAAAGTTTGTATCACTTATTTCTATTTACGCATTGTTGGGTCAAAGTCTTACACAACAGTGTTTTCATTTCCGTCTCCCTCTTGAGTAACACCAACCTTTAATAATATTGCGCAACTTTAAAATTCAACTAGTAACACTTTCTAGGGCTCTTTTGCACCAACATTAGCTAGGCCAGAGCTTTGGAATAGGCAGTGAGACACACTCTCCAAAGCGAAAAACACACAATAGTATCTTGTGATAGGGAGTGTCAAATTCCATTTGCAACATTTTTTCTTGGGAAGCCCTTCTCACACAAGGTTCAAACCTGAGGTCGCATTGAGATTGACAGAGTTACTCACCCTGCTTTGTTGATCTCGGTGTAGATATTGCACATATTATGGGGGTCGCTTGAAGGTATACCCACAATGATGAGTGGAAGCCTCTCAAGTTTATTTCGGGCTAGATACCCTGCCCTTGCATGTGGATCAGACTCTCGACTGTTCCCCAAGGCATCATTCTTGTTTGTGGTAACTTTAGTAGCCTATCTTATTAGTGTCTTACACAAGATGATTGTGGAGGGGTAAGTCTTCATAGTACCTGGAATCGATGTTGGCCAAACTCACTTGGGCTCCTTGGAGGGTATACCCACAATTATGTGTGGGAGATTGCACCAGGGTGTAAGTCCGTTAAGAAAGTCGTCAACGAAACTTTTCCACCCTAGCCCAACCCCTTCTTGTCTTGACGTTGGATTTCATCACCAACTAGTGACTTCGTAATAGGAAGTTCTTGTTTGCTTGGTTTTGATTCCTAGATTTTACTAGCCCATGCTGTTTGTTTCCATAAGTTGGCCATAGAATTTCTTTCATGAGATTTTAGTTCGATCACCATTGACCCTCAACACCGCTCACATAGAATGCAAGGACTATGCACATAAGATCTGGAAGGTTCTCAACCCTTTCCTACCAACCCACCAAAGGGATCTCCTCAATAGAGTGAAGTCCAAGACATTGCCACTCCCTGAGTGGAAAGAATTGACTCTTTAGAGCAATTCCGAATTATAGATTCTCGAGAGGGCTTGCGACTTCCTCCCCAATTTGTGAGATGTATTGTTCGAGTGAATTCATCCAGGAGAAATTGTTGTTGAGTGTTCTAGATTACCAACTGGACCTTTTACTGGCCCTGAAGGTCAGGATCCTTTTTGGACTACTGGCATTTTTAGACAGGATCTCTTTGGCTCAGGAGAAGGCGTTGATAACACTGTCACACCTGAGCCACCCAAAACATCCGATCCAGATGCGATACCTTTACTACTGCCTATTACTTCCCTAGTTCGGATGCTCAGCCAACCACCCATATCTTAATTATCCCCCTTCAAACAACCCATTATACAATGATCTCAGATACTATGAATCTTCACACCAGAAATAAGGTGGCTAGCCAGGCCCCCATTGGCACACCACTATCACCCAGACTCACCCTGACGCTTTCCCTTGTATATCATGCATTGAATGCTTCTACTCTCGTTCCTACACAAATCCTATACGGGACTCCTCGCATTTCCACTCCTTCTGGGAACCATCTTTTTCCTGGTTTTATTCCGACACTTCCTTGACCTCCTTCTAGAGGGTCTCTTCCATCCCCTATCGGAGGAACCAACCCTAGTGGCACCACCCAATCTTTCACACCTAATTACCAAATTCCTATTGGTGGACAATTCCACCGTGGAGGCCAAACGCAATCCCCTTTTGGAGGTCAAATCCTAATTGGGACCCAACCTATGATTGGAGGGAAACCCCCACCTACCCCACCCTCTAGACAGAACATACTTGCAGCCTTGGCTCAGTATTGGAACTATCTTATCCAAAATAATCCTCAATCGACTGGGGGGCAACAACCTCAAGCTAGCTCTTTCATACCCCCTAGTACGGGCCAACCATATCCAGGTCCATCCAATTCCATTTGGGGCTTGAACGCTGGACCCAACGTTCCTGTTCAAGGGAATCACCCTAACCAATATAACCCTATAATTTACATGCCTCCACACCAACAGCCGAATCCACCCGGATCTTTGCATTATATGCAAACTACTTATGGTCCTACTGGTATACCTACGAGACTTCCTCCCCAAAGTCACCAGTACCCCCATGTGAATAGATAGTTACCCTTCTTAGCCACCCTAGACCTCCCTGATCTGTCTAGAATTTCAAATGATCCTATCCATCACTCTCCTCAATGGCCTGTCATACCAGACAAAATACCATCCGACATTCCTAAGTTTGATGGTAAACTGGGAGAGGACCCGAACAATCATGTAATGACTTTCCACCTTTGGTGTTCATCCAACTCTTTGATGGATGACTCTATTTGATTACGTCTTTTTCAGCGAAGTCTCACAGCTTCCGCCGCGAAGTGGTATATAGAATTACAAGGAGGCTTCTTCGATAACTTTAGCACCCTTGCCGTGGCTTTCCTGACCCACAACCAGTTACCAATTTGTTATGAAACTGGAACCAAAATTTTGAGTTCTTTCAAACAAACCAAAGCCACTCATATCTCTGATCACATTCATGAGTGGCGACGGAGATGACGTCTCATCAAACTCAAGCTTCCCGATCAGTTACTGGAAGAGTGGTTCACGAAATCATTCTTGAATGACATCTCTCGTGAAATCTCCATGGGTAGAGGTGTCATAGAAGAATAGGCGATCATTCATGCTCAATACCTTGACCTTGTTTACTCACAAACGGGTACCCTTTACGATTTACTCCCTGACGAACCTCGTCCTTATACTACTTCTACTTCAACTACTCCTGCTACTTCTCATGAGGTTGATGGTGTGATTGGCACTTTCCATGCCAAACCCCACTCTTCACAATCCTCTACCACCAACCCCAATTCTGTTGCTTCTAATGTTCAACATGCTCTATCTCCTACGCCTTTCGCTAGTAAGACGTCTAAGGTGAACTCTGTTCAATCTACCCCTACCGAAAATAATAAATCCAAAAATGGGAAGGGGAAGAATAAGGAGGATAAAAGTAATCCACAATATGAGAAGACCAAAACACATCCTGTTGACGATAAGGATAAGTGCAAACCCTGATACCCTTGTCTTATCAGTGGTTATTATCACTACACTAAGGATTGTCCAATACACGCCGAGGTCACTAAGTTCCTTCAAGGGACCCTGAAATTGCCAACACCGGTCATGTTGTCACAACCCTTCCCTTCTCAATAACAGGCCCAATTGTTCATTCACAACCAACCCTCCCCCTCCACTACATCCTATGGCTTAATGTGTAAAGGTGATTCAAAGAAGAATGACATCACACTCACCACTCAAGCCAAAGATTATTCTTCCTCCAAAGAGAAGGTTGATGAAATACCTCCTTCCTTGGTCCAACCATCTCCATCGGCTCCACTTACCAATGGTTCTCTTCACCTCGAACGACTGAGCCTAGACACAGTTATTCTCCCTCCCCTGATGGGTGTTGTTCGAAAGTCTACTTTCAATCCTCATGTGCGTGCTACCCAAAACTATAGTATTGTAGAATATCTGGCCCAAGCACCATCCGCGATGTCAGCCCTTGTAGTCCTTCAGAGTTGTCCCACACAATGGAATGCATTGTTGAAAGATATTGGTGGAATCGGCCCTAAGGATACAATTTTAATAATTTTTTACTTGGAAGATCACATTCTAAGGTTACCCCCTCAACTCGCATTTCAAATACAAGTTATTGTCTTTGACAAGAACATTTGTAGAATAGTTATTGATGAGGGTGCCTCGACGTGTGTCATGTTTATTTATTGCTGGAAATCCATCGTCTCTCCTCCCTTAGTTGAATCACACAACACACTCAAATCCTTCAATGGCTTTGGGTTTAAGCCTTATGGTGCCCTCCCTTCATTGCCTACTATGTTAGAAGGAAAAATGGTTAACGTTGAAGTTGAGATCTTGGACACTCTTATCCAGGTCGTGCATTTCCCACATCAAGGAAAAGTAATTACAATGGACTAATTGGCCTTCTTTAACTCTGATACACATACCAACAACGTACCTTTCATTGCGAAAACCCCCCCTAGATATGAGAATGTCAGTGTGGATCTTCCTAAAGATTCCTCTTTGATCGGTACTTTCCCCATTCCACCACCCGATATTCCCCATCCGTATGTCGCATCGATCAACATGATTTACACCTCTATTCGAGAAACCCCTGCATCTTCTGACCCGTGGATAGTACCCAACCCCAGTGATAATCTTCGCTACAGTGACCAAATTCCTTTGAATCTGATCGAATCCACTTATCAAGACATTCAATCGACAACCCCCTCTACCCCCTCTCTTGGTGATCTATCTTTGGATCCATTCCATGTCATTTTTCCTACAGACGAGATGATTATGTCTGTTATGTCCATGGAAGATACCCCTTGGGATGATGGACATCATTGTTCCATTCTCTTCCTAGAACAACACACCATTGAGAGTTACCAATGGATCTCGACTCCGTCAACCATTGTCTTCATTTCTACCATTCCCGAGTCTACACACGATATGTTCTACAAAGGGAACTTAAGTAATATCTCACCCACCATCCCCCTCGACATATCCATTAAACCTAGAGTTGTCGAAAATGTGCATATTATAGCTTCGTGTTCCAATGACGAAGTTGTCACCTACAAGTCTCTTTTTCAATAATTTTGTGATGTCTTCACATGGAGCTATCAAGAAATTTTAGGTATTGACCTCGACATTGTTGTGCATGAGATTAAGAAATACTCGGGTTCTAAACCCCTCTGACAATGAATTCGTCCATTCCACGCGCATAAAGTAGCTGCTATCAAGCTTGAAGTTGAGAAACTTCTTAAAGTTGGCTTTATTTACCCTGTGGCTCTAACTGACTATGTTTCCAATCTTGTTCTGGTTAACAAGAAACATGGTATGATCAACGTGTGGATTGATTATAGGGATATTAACAAAGATTGTCCTAAAGACAACTTTCCCACCCCCTTCATTGACTAGATCGTTGACGATTGTGTGAGGAGTGAAATATTCTTTTTGATGGATGGTTTCTCTGGATATAATCAAATCAATATTGTATCCGTCGACCAATACAAGATTTCTTTTATTTGTCCTTGGGGCACGTTTGCCTACCGGAAACTACCCTTTGGTTTAAAGAATGTTGGCGCAACTTTTCAACATGATATGTCTTATGCCTTTCATGATATAAAGCGATGAGTGTTGGAGAAAGGAGACTACAAGTTAGTGGACTACGATGGTATACCTTTGAGTGAACCCAGAAATGGAATTTACTTAAAGAAGTACTATGCTTAGGTCATCTATGCATGAGTGCTAGTATTTTATTGTATCATACTTTTGTGTGTTACTTTAGTGTGATTTTTCATTATCTGGTTTCTACCCTCGACCGCTTACCCTGCGTTGTGCTTGGCTTTCAGATGTCGGAGTATTTAATACCCCACATTGGCTTCGCTAATGGCACTAGTCATAGTACTTAGAATCTTGCTTCTGCTGCATGGACAATATATGCACGTACAAACGAACTTATCAGTCTACAAGGTGTTTTCCTTGGTTGGGCGACCAATAATATCGCATAATAGAACGTCATCATCAAATTGTTGACTAATTCTATTTCGCTTGGTATCTGCCACCTGGTTATACAACTTGATTCACAGCTAGTAGTTCTACAGTTAAGTAATTTCTATGCTATCTGAAGTCCTACTTTATTGCGGGTATATCTACGAATTCACCTCTTGGAACGTTATTTTGATTATATCGAATATCAACACATTCCTAGATGTCTAAATACATTGACTGATGATTTAGATAATTATGTGTTAGACAGACATCTGAGACATTTATAAAACCAATCACGCATCACATGTATCATACAAAATGAAATAAGCCAATAGAAGCCACACACACACATATATATATATAATGATCAAAAGTTTTACAAAAAATATTTTCCAATGACAAAAATATGAAAATATGAATCCCATGGATTCTACAATTTAGCATCACAGATGACGATCACAGTAACATACAACTACTCGGGCTACCCTACGGAGAAGTCGACTAAGAGACTCAGACATGCCCATAGTATGGAACTAATAGTGCCTTGGGATCTCCCCAATAGCGATGTCCGGGACATCTGCAGTCATTCCCTCTAAGTTCTGTTCAATTGCCTCATAGTCCTTAGAATCCCATCTTTCCACTAGAGCCACTTCTCCTCATCTCTGAATGGGATATGTTCTTGGAGGTCGATACGGCCCCACATCTATGTCATAAAAAAATATTTTTGATTAGTCCTTGGATCGAAAACATAAAAACATTTTATATAATAAAATTTACAAAAAAATTACAAAAAACAAAATGTGTACTTCTTACATAAGTCACCCCACTGAGCATCCTCAGGCAGAACCAAATCTGGATCTCCTCAGAAATCCAAGCCGACATATGCATAGTTATCGGTCATCAACATCTAGGGCCTCAACCAGTCAAAAAATGAATCGTTATATTTGATTATAGGCCCTTCTACGTGCTGAGCCATGAGGTTACACCACCTCATCATCCTTGGATCATGTGGGGTCGGTAAACCCCAATCTACCTATAGACACAGTAGTGGGTCCCTCTCAAGGAAGAATGACACCAAAATTGACCCATACCTGAACTGTTTCAGGTTACCCCTTCTGCACTTTGTCAGTTTCCTCTTCATACTGCGAAGAACCACGTCCGACTGGTTGAAAACACAAGGCTCTGTGCACTCTATTGCATATTGGAAATAACTCTGGAGAGCCATGTGCGGAGTTGTGCTCCCGACCATGCGTGAAATGGTAAACAAGATAGTCTATAAGGTTAGATCTTGGAAACCCCATATGGTGACCTTACCCTTGCTTCTCTCCGCTTGGGGAACACAATATTGGCAAACATACTTGCTCATAGGAAGTCCACTGCCTCTACCTCCGGTCAGAGTCACATGGTATCCATGTCGTGACAACCCTGTCAGAAAATAGATATCGTCTATATCTAGTGTGAGCATCTGGACCCCTACATGAAATACCTATTGATCCACATTCCACATGTGGACCAGGTACTCTAACAACCTGAGTTGGGCTCTCATGCCCTGGATCCTAAAAATTTTTAAGATCCCACATTCCCGAAGGGCAACAACTATGCCCGGATCATTTCTGGCAATGGAATCATCCTCCTCATGTTCTCTTTCCCTCCATTCCAACAACATGATGATCAATACCTGCAATGGATCCATGAGAAGGAAGATAACAACTCATTTTAACCTCTATAATAATTTTTTATTGAGAAAAAACACGCATGAAAATCCAATTTTCGGCCCTCATAGGTGAAGCTTTCACATAGCGCGAGATTCTAGAAGGTGCATTGAAGCCCACCTATTAGAATATTAGGTTCTCACAGGTCTCAAATGGCTCACCTGCGAGAATTCCTGAGCGCACCTACCGGCCCCAAAATGGACTCAAACACTAAAATTTGCCATTAAAAATCAATTTTAATCCATGAAAAAGTTGAAGAATCGGGAGATTACCTCGTTGGCTGAAACCGTTTTCCGAATGACCACTTGTACGTCCCGCAATCGAGTGAATATTTTTGGAAAAAAGAGGTGTGTTGGACAAGTTTTTGAAGAAGTAACAATGAAATGGTAAAACGGGCTTTTCGCCCATATTTATTCACTTTTTTCTATTTCTCATTAATGTTTTAGATTATTTTTATTATTTTATTTAAAAACCTAATGCCCTAATGCTCTTGTGAGCATGGTTTTTCACAAATAGATGACCTTGAAGCCCGAATGACGGTGTACGAGTATTTTGTCCCTTTTTCCATTACATGTACGAATATCTTTTTAGGGTTTTGTAGGAAAAACCTCGAGCTCAGTCTTTGTTCGGTCTCGCGCTCGAAAATAGATGAGAATGCAACCGAGTATACTTTTGTCATCTTTTCGTACTCATCATGCTAACATGAAAACAATGAAAATAAGGGATTATCCTTTAAGCTCTTTTAATGCTCCTTAAAAACGAAAAGATTGTCGAGCGATCTTGTTCTTTTCACGCTCATAAAAGTATTTGAAGAAAATATTCGATGAGCGATAGTTTATCACTTTTTCGGTCTCGTCAAACTAATTTATGAAAAAGGAACTGGGATAGTTCTCTTTAAGTGTTTTTCAGACTCTCAAAACATGAAAACCCCCATAGTTTTCTATCTTTGGACTCGTTAAACAAACATCGAAAGGCCCTTATGGGACCGAACCACTCCTTCCTAGGGTTCGTTAAACATACTCAGAGGGACTCGTTTGAAGGATGAGATTACATCAACAATCATATGTTATCCTCCTCAATCTTGTGTAAAAATAAAGAGGTACTCACCATAAATGGTGGGGGGAATTTTGGGAAAGGGTTATGCCTTCACATTTGTATTAGTGGCAGTAAGCGTCGCTCTTGAACATGATACCCCCTGTTTGTCATTTGAATCCTGGTTGGGAAATCGATTTGTCTCTCGTCTAATTTGCTACAAGGTCACATCTTGGGTCATCTTTGAGTCAATGCTGCCAAGACCATTGTCATGTCGTTCATATGTTCAAGAGAAGTCCACACAAGCCCTCCATTGAGTCGGTCATCTGCAGTTGTCAATTCTTACCATGTCGACCTTCCCTGTGTCGATTTCAAATCATATTCATTCTTTGAATTACCCTAAAAATATGTTACTTATTTCATGTCATTGATGGGGGATACATCAAGGCCCTCCTATGACGAGTCTTTTTCCGTCGAATCCAACTCATTATCTAGGTATAATACTTATAAATAATTTAGTACCTTATAACCTGCATCCTTAATGGCGGGTCTCTTCTCTTTGGATAGTGGATTCACATCATCGGTCCCTGATCGAGAGATTCCCCTGAGTGTTTGACTTCTACTCATTTATTCGTAGTAGTTTGGATTTTACTTAGGTACCTTGGGAGTCACTGACATCAATGGTGATTTCCCTTTCACTTGTTAATGGTTTTCATCAATTACCGGTAATAAAGTGGTTTCTACCATGTTCGACTTCAACACATGTAATCACATGGCTAGATTCGTACTTTCAGGCGACAGGATTGAAGACCCTGGGTCTCATCTTTTTGGTCCAGGTTGCAATGGAGTATTTATGATTTGTGTCGACACATAGATCCACTTTGTATGTCACATGGCTATGTCCTAATCTGAGTCTTCTAACATAGATCCACAGTGTATTCCTGGTGGCTATGTAGCATTTTGGTCACATGGATCCACAGTGTATGATTGGTGGCCTTGGCTTACGTTTGTGATTTAATTCATTTGTGGTCTGAGCATGGGAATTCCTACCTCAAATATGGTATTATATTATGCATATGCTTGATTGTTTGTAGGTTTTTTATTAGGTGTGATCCTTGTTTCTGACACACACACACATTTTACAAAGTATTTAGGTTGTCATGAGTTCCAGCCTCATACTTTGGGGGGCATTATGTTACAAATTATTTTGGTCACTCTGGTGATGTCTCTACAACTATGTTCTCAGGCTATCATAAGGATATTTTGCCTAAGAAAAGTGACTGTTGTTTTCTTCTACAAAACATATTTTTTAGATGAGTTCGCAGGATACATGTATTGTAGGGTGCAAGAAACCCTGATTCTCGCAGGCTACATGTATTGTAGGGTGTGAGAAACCCTGATTCTCATAGGCTACTCTATACTTGGATTGCGAGATGTTTGTAGTTTCCTCTATAGGTAGTGTGCGAACCTGCTTCAAGGCTTAAAATAAAGAAGAGGTTACGAAGGTTCTAGAAGAGGATCTTCTAGAAAATGAGTTGGCATTCACATGGTTGGAATCCTAGTGACTTCTCAGATTTAGTGGGATCATTCTCATTCCGTTAACCATCACTCCTTCTCCTATATAATGTAATGTTTCTCAAGGAAGAGGTTAAGCAAGATTGAATAGAGAATTGATGAAATAATAGGTTCAGAATTGTGTGAGGAATCCTATTTGAAATGATGTGTGAGGCCTCCATTTTTCCATCAAGTCATCGTGGATCTTCTTCATGCAAGCGTGGAGCAAGTGTGTGTGTTGGAATGGAGGACCACCGAAAGGAATCTTGTGACATAAAGGAAATATAGATGTATCTTCTACTTTCATTTAATACAATACAATGGCATGTCCCTTTCCCATAAAATCACTCTTATTTTATTACATGACTCCTTGATCACATGTCTAGGTCTTCATTGAATGTATTATTGTTTCTTTCACCTTGGTCGATTTGTGTCATTGTAGATCTGATATCACAAGGATACCAAAGCGAAGTAGGGACAAAAAAGACATAAGGAAGCCATATCTAAAGTGTTAGCATCAGAAGTCACTCCTAAATTTCTTGCAGGAGCAGAGCCTAACGCCCATTAGTTTTATGTCACGATAGATTTTAATGGGTGATCAAATGGGTAGAGACTCGGGGAGATATCACTCTAACTCAGGGACTGGGTCTGGTATGTAAGGAACAAAGGAGGTCTTGATCTAACTTCAGTCAGTGAGTTGATTTAAAGATGAGCAGGTTGAAGAATTGGTGAGAGAAATGAACAAACTACCTCAGGCAACAGACCTTTCAGTAGTTTGTAGAAGAAAAACTCTGAATGCAAGATCCTCTTGGTTCAGGGCTTCGAGAAACTGAAAGGGGGACTTGACTGGATCCTCCAATTCCAAGTCATTCAGCGCTAAGAAAGTCACAGAGACCGATTAGAAAAAACGCACTTGTTACAGTGATCCAACCTACATGATCCTATAACAGTCACAACTCGACTGGATCCTGCAATTCCGAGTTGCTCTAATACAGTGTAAACAAAGATGTGAAAGAATCTGACATTCATAAGGCAAGAAGTCTCAAGAGTCCGTGCATAACCAGAATAACAGTGCTTCATTAAAGTTTTACAACCGGGAGCCTTGCTCAACCATCGATCATTACAAAATACAAAGATTGAGTCTATATACTCAGAAATATTCGCCTAACAGAGGTGTGCTCAGTCATCCAAGGCTTGGTGTCCCTTCAGCCAAATTCAGACGGATATTCTTCATCAGACGCCACCTTAACTGTGCATGGCTCCTATAAGGGGAGTAGCTGAGCCATTAAGTGTCGAGTTAGTGTGTGCAGAACTCTCTGGCTAGTCGAGGAATCAACATGGCTTCTTTGGAAAAAATTGGTACACAAGACCCTCTCGATCAGACATCTTTCCAGACCCTCCATACCTTACACTTAATGAATGAGGAGAGGTTTCAACCACCCCTTCTCACCTTCATTTACTCCAAGAAAAAACCAGGATTGAGGTTGAATCAAATGGCACCTGGAGATCGCGATGATCCTTTCGGGGACTAGACTCGACGCCTTTGGTGCCTTTTGCACAACTCTTTTTATTTCCCAAGTGACCACGGGCTGTGACCCTACGTTTATTCTCAAAGGCACTTTCAGTGTTCATGAATAGGAAGGAGTTGATCCTTGCTTATCACAGTCACGATGAGCGAAACTCCGAGATGGCTTAATTGGGTGCCACGCGTACCTCTCAGATCTAACGGTCCTGAACTCACTCGGTGATGTTGTGGGCCGGGATCCTAGACACTCTTGGTGCTTCGCGCCTCGGGGATATGAAGGAGCTGCTCCTTGTGCTATGAAATCATGATGGGCGAAAAGGCAAGGAGCCTAGTTGCGCACTAGGTGTCCCCTTTGGATGGATGGCTGAGACTGCTCCGTGATACTACGGGCCCGACTTTGGGCGCTTTCGGTGCTTCGGGGTTTGGGGTTTCAAGATGTAGAACGACATGGAACTCTCACCCTTCGAACTGCCAAATGCCGAAACACCGACGTGACTAGATCTCGCTCCACGCGTCCTTTGGACGGATGGCTGCTATCCTTTCCTGCACACAATATGGGCGCTATCCATTTCGCTAATCTTGTCGCAACTCCGCTAACCGCGATTTCCCACCAACCATTGATCTGCTCTTATGGATGAATCTGGACCGTTGACAATCTAATTTCGCTCGCTTACTTTCTTGGAAGCTTGAAGGGAGATTTTTCCGTGCTACGGTTGGGTGCTTCTTGTGCAACTTGCAGACCTGAATACTCTTGTGCCCAGGACAAGAAATGTTACTAACATTAGGCTCCATGGGGGATAGAGTCATCCCTATGATGCTCTAAGGACTCATTTTTCCTTCAGTGCCTTGCTGTTGGGCTATGGGGTCATCTATTTAAAACTTAAAGATGGAAAGAAAAAAAATATTTACAACCACGAAAGAGACATGTGCGGCTCACGAGAAAAATATTTTTAGGAAATGCCCATTCACAGGGCCATTGAAAACTTCTTGATCCTTCAAATCCCGTACCCTGTAGGTGTTATTCGAGAATACTTCAGATACTTTTAAAGGCCCGATCCACATGGCTTTGAATTTTTCGTGCTTGACTTTATCTTTTTTAGGGGAATCCCATTTTAGTACCCGATCTCCTATCCGAAACTCCTCCTTCTTGGCCTTCTTATCAAAAACTTGCTTGATCCTTTGCTGATGGTGCTGAATTCTGCCCATTACCTGCTCCCTGGCCTGCTAGACTTCCACTAGCTGATGAATTCTCCTGATTATGTCATCAGGCTCCTCTTGATGATCCTGGAGGAATTTTTCTACAGGAATGGCTAAATGAGAAGGAAAAACAACCTCTGTTCCATAGACTAATTGGAAATGAGAGATGCCTATATATCTCTTCATGGTCACTTGATCAGCCCATAGAGAAAATTTCAATCTTGAGTGCCAGGCCTTCTTGTTGTCTTCCAACAATCTTTTGATGATCCTTATCAGGGTTTTGTTGGAGGACTCTGCTAAACCATTGCCCTGGGGATAGTATGGGGTCGAGTGAATCAGTTTGATCCTGAATTGCTCATAGAACTTGGCTAATGGCTCAACCTTTAAAGAGGCTGCATTATTAGTGACAATCTTACTTGGGCAGCTGAATCTTGTGATGAGGTCTTCCAGGAATTCGATGATTACCTTGTGGGAAGCACTCCTGGTGGGGATAACTTCAATCCACTTGGTAAAGAAATCTGTAGCAGTCAGGATCCATCTGTGCTTCCCAATGGAAGTGGGGTGAATTTCTCCAATGAAATCTAGGCCCCATTCATGGAAAGGTCCTGAAACAACCACAGGTTTTAATGACAAAGACTGGAGTTGTTGTTTTCCTGCAAATCTTTGACATTTGATGCAAGATCTGACCCTTTTGCAGACGTCAGTGAATACGGTGGGCCAGTAGTACCCAGCCCTGAGGATTTTGTAGGCTGTGGTTTTCCAGAAATGATGCCCTCCACATAGGCTATCGTGAAATTCAACCATGATCCTGTCAGCCTCTTGCAGATCTACACATTTCAAAAGAAACCCCAAGGGGTCTTTCCAATATAAAACTTGATCGATAAGGAAGTATATGACTGCTTTGAGCTTCAGAGCCTTTGCCTTGTTTCTTTGTAGGCCGTCTGGAGGCCGCAACTCTTGCAGGAAATATATGACATCCTTATACCAGGGACATCGAGCCAATGTGGGCTCCCTTTGAGGGTCTATTTTAGATAGTTGATCCTGCTAAATTCCTGAGCATTCATTGATGAAACTTACCCCCAAGGCTTGGAAATTGGCTTCAGCCAATAGCTTGGCTAAACCTTGACCTTTCATCAATTTGGTAGGCTTTATTTCCAGGTCAAATTCTAGAATCTTGGCTATCCACTTACTCCTCCTCCCGTCTATGTCAGGCTGAATAAGAATGTCTTTAACAGTAGCTGAGGGGACATAGGCAATGATTTTTGACTGCAGGACATAGATTCTCAATGCCTTGAGAGCCTTTACCAGGGCATAGGCTTGCTTCTCCATAGTGTCATACCTAACTTTGGAATCCCTCAATGCTCGGCTGAAATAGGCAACAAGCTTCTCTAGCCCAATCTTGTTTGTCTGTAATAAAACAATGACCACCATGTGATGTGAGGCAAAGGAGAAAATAAGGAAATCCTTTGAGTAATCAGGATTGATAAGCACAGGGGCTTCAGTCAATGCCTTCTTTATTTGCTCAAAGAAATGTCCCGATTTAGAAGTCCACCTTACTTCATTTCCTTTCCTTAACATGGATGTTATAAGTTTTACCTCCTCAGCAAAGTTAGGCACAAACCTCCTTAGAAAATTAATATTACCAAGGAAAGATTGGACCTCCTTCTTGGACCTCGTGATTGATAAGGCTTGTATTGCCTCAACTTTGCTAGGATCGATCCCGACTCCTTCCACTGATACTATGTGGCCTAGTAACCTTCCCTCCTGCATGACGAACAAAGATTTCTTGGGATTCAATGAAATTCCAAAACTCCTACATTTCAGGAAAACCTTCCTGAGATGACAACAGTGTTCTTTATCATATTTTGAAAATACTGTGATGTCATCCATATAGACGAACACAAATTTATCCTTTTCCCCAATGAAAGCTATGTCCATGGCACGCTGAAATGTTTCCCATGCATTCATTAATCCAAACGACATCTTGGCATACATGAATGTGCCCCATGGAGTGGTAAATGTCGTCTTTTCCCTGTCCTTAGGCAGAACAGAGACTTGATTGTAGCTAGAGAAACCATCAATCATGGACATCCTGGATGCTCCTGTTACCCTCTGCAGTATATGTTCCATATTTGGTAAGGGGTAGTTATCCTTTCATGAGCTCCTGTTCAGGTTTCTGAGCTCTACATAGAGTCTGATTTCTCCATTCTTTTTCCTTACTGGTACCAAGTTGGCCACCCACTCTGAATATCTCAGTGGTACAATGATTTGGGCTTGTAGAAGCTTCTTCACTTCCCTCTCCATAATAGGCAGCAGCATAGGATTGATCTATCTTAGCTTCTGCCTAAATAGATTTGCCTCCCCTTTCAATAGGATTTTATGCTCAATGACAAAAGTGTTATATGTTTTGAGATCTTCTTAGGTCCAGGAAAACACATCAGCAAATTCCTTCAAAAGTCTAGCGTATTCAGACCTCTGCTCTTTTGTCAGACTTTTTGACAATTTGACATACTTGGGCTCACTCTTAGTGCCAATGTTGCACTGAATAGTACCAACTTCATCCTCCGAGATTTCCGCTTTTAATGACACATCATTTCTATCAAAAATCCTTTCCAAAGGAACCAGTCCCCTTGGAATATGGTTGTTGGGGAGCTGCACAATGTTACGCTCTACTATTTTACTCAGAAACTTACCCCCATCAAGATCTTCTTCAGAGACAGAGTCTTGGTCGATATGCATCTCTGAAAATTCTTTGACAGTCTCCAAGAATTTCTTGATCTCGAGATCATCCTCGAGTACCTTCCAATGTTTGACGTTGTCAGGTATGGAGGTCCTGTATTTTACTTCCACATCATATCTGAATTTGGGCGGAAAGGGTAGTTTGAAATTGCTTGCTGATGTAGCCAAGGAATCTGCCATTGTGTTCTCCTCTCTTGGGACAAAAGAAATGTTGAATGCTAAGAAGAAACTGTCAATTAAGTCACATACCTCATTTCTATAACTTCTGAGTCGAGGATGCTTGGCCTGGTAAGTGTTTCTAATCTGCTGGAACACCAACTCTGCATCTCCGAACACTGCTACTTCCTCAATTCCCATTTCCCTTGCAGATCTTAATCCTAGGATAAGAGCTTCATACTCTGCCACATTGTTGGTAGCTTCAAATTCTAGTTTATATGACATAGATATGGTTTCCTGAGCAGGTGACACAAAAAACACCCCAACTCCAGCGCTTTCCCTGGAAAACAGTCCATCAAAGAACATTTTCCAGACGAGAGTGATGGAGGGAGGAAATTTATGGGAAGTGGTGGGTGGCTTTCTGAGTTTTAGATGAGGCTCGGGATCATGAGTGAGTTGTAGTAAACTGGAACCTAAATCAGTGTCCAAGGAAAAAATAGGATGGTTGGTAGGATTGGCTTCATCACTGATTATATAGGCCAATTGGGCTTCCCTGTATAGCCTCCTATGCTCTCCTCCAAACACTAGGATAGTAGCATAGGTTAGGTCCATCTGTAGAGTTCCCCCCAATATTTTTATCCAAGATCTCGATAACAACATACCGAACTTGGGGGGAACATCAGCCACTACAATATCCATGACCACACTTTTCATGGGCAACTGAAACAAGGTCACGACCAGGTCTTTGATAACTCCTAGACATTGAACTTTTCTGGAGTCAAAGGAATAGAGGTCATGATAGGCTCGGGTGACTTCTAGCCCTAATTATTCCATGAATGTTTTGGGCATGAGGTTGTGAGAAGCCCCGGAATCCATTAAGCAGTTGTGAAGTACCTTGTCATGTATGTTCAAGGAAGTGTAGAAGGGAGGGGATGAGTCATTCTTGTCTTCTACCATAGGACCTAGAATAACTGCAGGCTTTTCATCTTGCAAATTGATGGAGTCTGTGGGAAGACATGAGACCTCAGGATGTAAAATCTCAGAGAAGCGTTTATTAAACCCTTCATGTTTAATCAATTCGGTTAGGGGCACAGGGATTCTGATCTTTTGAATTTCATGCTTGAAATTAAAAGAAGATGTAAGCTTCGAAATTTCTCTTATTTCAGGAACATGACTCTGGACTATGGGAGAGAGGGGTCAGGGCAACTTACCTCCATGACTGTCTGCTACTTCATTAGCAAGTTTCTCTATTCTAGTGAACTGCTCAGGAGCATCAGGTGCTACTGTCCTTTTCTTAGACCTCGGATCATACCTGCCTTGGCTGCCACTAGACTTGTCTCCCTTGCTCAGTTCATTTAGCTGACTGTCCATGAGAGACTCCTCGTATGCTGATTGAGTGAGATGAGGAAACAAAGGAGTGTCCCTGAAGCAATGGATTTCAGGATCAAGTGCATATGTTTCCCCTTCTTCCCCCTCGGCCACAAAATTGTTTTGAAAAGGAGCCTGAATTTTCTGGTCTTCTCTGTCTCTTCCCCTCTCTCTTTGCATAGTTGGGGAAGTAATATTGTTTGGCCTCCTGAAAAATCCTTTGTTTTCGGCGTTCTGAGGGCCCTTGTATGCTTTCCTCCCCTCCACCTTCATTCCCTCCATCTCTGCAGACAGAGACTTCACCATATTGGTTAGTTCATCCACTTGAGGGTGGGGCACCAATAGGCCAGAAGTTGAGGCTTTCGATCTTCCCTTTCTTCTATCTGCGTCGGCCTTGTTCCTCAGTCTATCAAATGCTAATACATTGGATTTCACTTCTATTTCTGCATCTTTCATTTGAGCTAAGGAGGTGGCTCTTCTTTCTCTCAATAAAAGACAAAAGTCGGGGCCAAACGCACTAGCATAAGAAATCTTGGCCAAGGCTTCTAAGGGTTTTATTTCGGCAGGAATTTTATTATACATCTTATTGAATCTTTTGGAGAAGTCAGAGACAGGCTCTCCTTCCATATTCCTCAAAGACCCGAACTCTATCATGTAATACATGAAATCCTTCCTATTTCCCCACTGCCTCAGGAAAACACTATCTAGGGCTTCGATCCCAGCAATAGATCCGGAGGCCAATCCTCTAAACCATTTCCTCACCTCACCATCCAGGATCTAGACGAAGACTCTCATCCATACATCTTCATTTTCAATGTTCAGGTTGTTTGCATAACTGTAGAAGGTAGCTAGGTGCTCTTCCGTAGTTATGTCCCCTTCCCCAGTGAACTTGGGCATATACTTCAAGTAATCTCCAGCAGGGAGAGGATTCATAGGATGGGGTAGGATTAAGGGAGCATATCTGGCAGTGACTATGGTGTCCATTCTATTTAGAGGGTGATTAGCACCAGCCATAGGAATATTAGGTGGAGGAGAACTTGGAGGAGAAGGAGTTCGCGAAGGGGCTACTAGGAATGAGTCTCGAAGTCGGATGGGAAACAAAAGGGGATTTAAGGAGAAGGCTAATGGGCTCAAGTCAGCAGATGCTCCCTTTTGTGCAGGAGTGGTAAAGATAGGAGTGGGTAAATATTTTGTGGTCTTGGGTCTACACCAAAGTACATCTTCAGAGGAGAGGGGAGTGATAAGGGTTTCTCCCTCCAATATCAGACCAGGAGGGGAAAACTCAACAGGAACACTCCTGAAATTCATGAAATGGGAAACCTCAGAAAGAGGTCTGTTAAGAAACTGGGGAGGAGAAAATGGAGTTCCTACAGAAGGAGATGGCGGATTACTTCGTTCTCCAGTGGAAGCTTCTTCTTCAGAGGCCTTTCCTTTTCTAAGAACCACCTCCGGATCGGTTTTAGGTGTAGAAAGAGGTAGTTGTGGATGGGGCCACGTGTGTCTACTTCTGAAAGCCACAATTAACACGACAGGTTCACCATAGTGGAGTCGTCACAATGGAGTCGTCAGGTTCACAGTAGTGATCTTCGAAGGCTACGATACCTGATGCACCTTCAGAATCAGAGGCTCAATTTCGTTCAATCCCCGGGAAAATATTCAACTTCGTCCCCGACAACGACGCCATAAATGTTAGCTTCATAAGTCACTCCTGGATTTCTTGCAGGAGAAGAGCCCAATGCCCATGAGTTTTATGTCACAATAGATTTTAATGGGTGATCAAATGTGTAGAGACTCAGGGAGATATCACTCTAACTCAGGGACAGAGTCTGGTATGTAAGGAACAAAGGAGGTCTTGATCTAACTTCAGTCAGTGAGTTGATTTAATGATGAGCAGGTTGAAGACTTGGTGAGAGAAGTGAAAAAACTACCTCATGCAACAGACCTTTCAGTAGTTTGTAGAAGAAACAATCTGAATGCAAGATCCTCTTGGTTCAGGGCTTCGAGAAACTGAAAGGGGGACTTGAATGGATCCTCCAATTCTAAGTCGTTCAGCGCTAAGAAAATCACAGAGACCGATTAGAAACAACGCAACTGTTACAGTGATCCAACCTACATCATCCTATAACAATCACAACTCGACTGGATCCTCCAATTCCGAGTTTCTCTAATACAGTGTAAATAAGACGTGAAAGAAACTGACATTCATAAGGGAAGAAGTCTCAAGAGTCCACGCATAACCAAAATAACAGTGCTTCATTAAATTTTTACAACCGGGAGCCTTGCTCAACCATTGATCATTACAAAATACAAAGACTGAGTCTATATACTCAGAAATATTCACCTAACAGAGGTGTGCTCAGTCATCCAAGGCTTGGTGTCCCTTCAGCCAAATTTGGATGTATATTCTTCGTCAGACGCCACCTTAACTGCGCATGGCTCCTGTAAGGGGAGTTGCTGAGTCATTAAGTGTCGAGTTAGCGTGTGCACACCTCTCTGGCTAGTCAAGGACTCGGCATGGCTTCTTTGGAAAAGATTGGTACACATGACCCTCTCGAGCAGACAGCTTGCCAGACCCTCCATACCTTACACTTAATTAATGAGGAGAGGTTTCAACCACCCCTTCTCACCTTCATTTACTCCAAGCAAAAACCGGGATTGAGGTCGAATCAGATGGCACCTAGAGATCGCGATGATCCTTTCGGTGATTAGAATCGACACCTTTGGCCCCTTTTGCACAACTATTTTTATTTCCCAAGTGACCACGGGCTGTGACCCTGCGTTTATTCTCAAAGGAGCTTTCAATGTTCTTGAACAGGAAGGAGTTGATCCTTACTTATCACAGTCGTGATGAGAGAAACAATGAGATGGCTTAATTGAGCACCCCAGGTCCCTCTCAGATCTGACGGTCATGAACTCACTCGGTGATGCTGTGGGCCTGGGTCCTGGATGCTCTTAGCACTTCGTGCCTCGGGGATATGAAGGAGTTTCTCCTTGAGCTTCGAAATCGCGATGGGCAAAAAGGTGAGGAGCCTAATCGCGCACCAAGTGTCCCCTTTGGATGGATGGCTGAGACTGCTCCATGATATTGCGGGCCCGACTTTGGGCGCTTTCGATGCTTCAGGGTTCGGGGTTTCAATATGTAGAACGACATGGAACTCTCACCCTTCGAACTCCCGAATGCCGAAACGCCGACGTGACTAGATCTCGTGCCACATGTCTTTTGGATGGACGGGTGCTATCCTTTCCTGCACACAATATGGGCGCTATCCATTTCGGTAATCTCGGCGCAACTCCGCTAACCGTGATTTCCCGCCAACCGTCGATCTTCTCTTATGGATGAATCTGGACCATCGACAATACAATTTCTCCCGCTTACTTTCTTGGAAGCCTAAAGCGAGATTTTTCCATGCTACGCTTGGGCGCTTCTTGTGCAACTTGCAGACCTGAATACTCTTGTGCCCAGGACAAGACATGTTACTAACATAAAGGTACGTCACTTATTCCCTCTTCAATGACAAATCCAATGATTGTAACTTAGTGAAAGTGTCATGTCCTGTCCTATTTTGTTCTAGATCCAGGTGGATCTAAGGAGATTTGTTAATGTCCGCATATACCGATTTATCCTATAACATAATCAACCTACACCAAACAACCTATACCAATAACTTGAATGATGCATAAACCATACATCAACCTGTACCTCAACCTGTAATCAACCTGTACCATAAACACGTGCATCAATCATGCACCAACCTATACCAAACAATTTGTAATCAACACGTACCATAAACACATGCATCAACCACTCACCAATCTGTGTGAATAACCTTTCACAACAACCTGTCCAAAAAACCTATCAGGACAACCTGTCTCATAAATATTATCAAATAAAATCAGACCTACTCACCAAGATCAATCACCAATACAACTCTCAAATATGTGCATCAACCAATCATAACAAAACAACTCACAATCATCACCAATATCAATATGTGCTTCTAATAATATACCAATACAAGTATGCTACATCATCCATAAACCATATGTCAATAATACTGCTGAAAATTTCCTCCAACCATGTACCAAGTATGTATCAATCATGTATCAACTACTCATCAACTATGACTCACCAAGATGTACCAATATCATGAACTATACACCCCATATATGTGCCAACTCATCAACTACTTGTCTCAACCATGTACCCAACATGTAACTCAACCAAAAGCCCTCATCAATTTCTTCATCCAAATCTGATTTGTAACTCTCTAATAGACCTATTGTATATGATCACATACATGCAAACCTTCCTTAACTTTAACAACAAGAGACTAGCATTTTCATCAAACTTTTCTTTAGTCTCACATGACTAGTTTTGGATTAGTCAACAACCCTAACCTGAAATAATCATAACTATGTACCTGCAATAAATAAAGATATGAAAATAATACACAATGTTCTTCCATGTGTTTTATTCAATTCCTCCAGGTTTCACTACTTGGAAACTCTCATAAAAGGAGTTATAGAAAAAATGGCATACCTTGTTGAATTCTGGGTTATTCTAGAGAGAGAACTTGTAGAGTGCTCCCTACACAGAATATTTGTTGTATGTATATGAAAATTGTACGCAGAATAATATAGACTGTACTCTAACCAATACATTTGTTTTTACTGAATTTTGATCTGTTATGAATAATTTATGACGTTTTTACCCGAAACACCTCTTTTAGACTAGTTTTAGGACTAGCCACAAAGCCTATTTTCCATGGAGTGTAACTCCAAAAATACAATGACCCACAAGATGAAATTTGTACCAAATATACTTGGATATATTTCCTCAACGACCTCCCATTTTCACAGTTTGAATCCTTCTAGAAAAAATGTTATTCCCAAAATGGTGAGATGACCTGTAAATAACATACCTTAGAAAGCATCATCAAAATAATGTATCCTCTCTTGAATTTTGGCCTTCTTTACTTCACCTTCCCTCTGAAATTTGGCTTCGATATCCTTTGATTAGCTCAGTCACCTATAGATATTCAATATTCTCAAGTGTGATTAAAATGAGAGAGCATTTCCTGTTATTTATACTTTCATGTAGCTTCCTCAAGGGGTTACCTTTTAACTATCCTAACCCACTTTCCTTATTTTAGGGTTAACCCACTTCTAACAACTTTTCCACTTAGTAATTTCTCCCTTAAATTTATTATTTAAATAATTTCTTTTGTATACACTTTGATTTATAGTACACTCATCACTTCACTTTATTATTTAAATAATTTCTTCTTTGCAAACACTTTTACTACTTTGACTTTTTGGGGCTTCTAGATGACTCATGAGGGTTCTCCAACATCACATGGCCATAGCTCTCTAGCCATGAGGAGTTATGTCACATTCCACATACCAATGGAAATGGAATGCCATTTACTATCCATATAGAATATTCTTTCCTAAAAATATATAAAAACGCGTACCATTATCCATCAAACAAACTTGGGTCCATTACCCAAAACTGGGTTTTCCAACTTCGCATGGTCATAACTCTCTAACCATGAGGATTTATGTGATGTTAAACATACCAATGGAAATGAAATGGCATGTACTATACATATAGAAAAGTCTTACCTTCAAATATATTAAAAATCATACTATTATACATCAAACAAAATTGGGTCCATTATCTAAACCTTTGTGCTACCAGAATTCGTGACCAAACTTTCTCCAAGGGTTGACATCAATCACTAAGGGTTGAAATCAATCTACAATATCACTCTCCAATGTTTGAAATCATTGAAAACCAACAATCCATACCAATTGTACAACAACCTAAGCCAACTGTCTGACAGGGATGACCTTAAAAACGATGTTCAAAGGTTTATGGAAGAATGTTTGGTTTCCCAACAAAATAAGGTGGAAATAATTAAGACCCCGGGTCTTTTACAACCATTATCCATCCCAAGTAAGCCTTGAGAGGAGGTTTCCATGGATGTCATCATAGGGTTACCTAAGTTTGAAGGAAAGAGTGTCATCATGGTGATTGTTGATAGGCTGACCAAGTACACACACTTTTGTGCACTCTCTCATCCCTTCAAAGCCAGTATAGTTGCCACTGCATTCATGGAGACAATTCAAAATATACATGGAAGCCCAAATATTATTGTAAGTGACATAGATCCCGTATTCACTGGACATTTTTGGATTGAATTATTTTCTTGTTTGGGTGTTGAATTGGCTGATAGCTCATCCTATAATCCTCAATCTGATGGACAAACCGAGATAGTGAAAAAATGTATCGAAGGATACCTTCATTTATTTTTCTTTGATAAACAAACAAAACGGTTCAAATGCTTACCCTTGGCAGAATGGTGGTAGAACACTTCCTTTCATACTGCAACAAAAATGACACCTTTTGTGGCAATCTATGGATACTACCCTCCTTCCATCACTTCTTCTCTAGAAGAAAAATATAAGGTTCAAGAAGTGGAAGATCACATCGAGCATCGACAACAAGTTCTCCAAATATTAAAGGACAACCTGACAATGGCGCAAAATCGTATGAAACAAAAATCATATCAACATCATAGTGAAAGAAGTTTTGAAGTAGGGGATTGGATTTTTTTAATACTACAACCATACAAATCGATCTCCCTCAAGCAAGCCAATAAGGATAATAAATTATCACCAAACAACTATGGCCCTTACAAGGTGTTTCAAAATATTGTTACTATGACATACAAACTGGAGTTGCTTTTATCTTCACAAGTACACCCAGTTTTCCATGTTTCATGCTTAAAGAAGCTTATGGGTGACAAGATCCCAGTTCAAACTATATTTCAATAAATTTTAGAGGAAGGAAAAATCATATTGGAGCCTAAATCTATCATTGACAAAAGAATTCACCAGCTGAGGAATAGATCCATTTTAGAGTATCTAAGTAACTGGAGGAAACTACCTGTTGAGTATTCCACTTGGTAAGATGAGTCTTTTATATAGAAGCATCCAAAATTATTCAAGAATTTTGGAAAACACTTGTCTGAAGGGGAGGGGCATGTTAAGCCCTAAATAGTGTCACATTACCCCTTAATTATGGCATATTAAATTAATAATGTTGTTTTATTTATGTCAGTTTGGGTCCATTAGTTGTAATTGTACCTCCTAGTCTCCTATATATACCAAGGAGACCTTTTCATTTGGAATCATCTTGTATTTGGAAATTTATGTGGTGTATAGGGTCTTTTCTGCCTCGAAGAGGCTTAATATCTGAAATTCTCTCTTTTTCGAGGCGTTGAGTACTTATTGTTTGCACTCTTTTCGTCGATGTGTGAGAAAAAAGTGAGTGCTTACATGCCTAGTTGGGCTCTGCTAGTCATGACAGTTGTGATGTAAAAGGTTAGAACAAAAACAATTAAACTATCAACAAGAATTAAACAAAAAATAAATAAAACAATGAGCATAGAAATAAAAACAAAAACAAATGACAATGGACCAATATCACCAATGTATTAGCTGGTCTGATAGATGAAATCCAAAGATACACAAAGGAGAAAGAGGACTTGGGTCCCTTCCCTCTCCAATGGAAGGCTCTTTGAGGCCCTCAACTGATTTGCTCTCCTTACAATAAAAGATGAAATGTGGATGAAAGAACTCCAAGCTTATTCACACAAGAAAGGGGTGAATAGCTTATGAAATGCAGCTCACAATGTGTATTACCAAAGAAGAGGTCTCTAGTAATCTTAGCAGCATAACAATATGAAGAATTCCTTGAGAAAATGGTGGTCATTCATGGCTTTTTATAGCCAAGCATTGGGTTATTATGCAACCTCTTTTGAATATGAAAAGAGGCTCTTTAGGGCACAATTAGGTCTTTGACTAGCCTCCCCACGCAGATTGAGCTCGGATTTGATGTCAAATCGACTTGGGAGCCGATCCATGAGTGGTTGGGAGGCCGACCAGCTTCATAAATGCGTCGTTTGGCAGGCGCGCGTGTTTTGTACCCCACAGCCGTGCATATGTGCTCAATATACGAAGATGTTGCGCGCACGCGCTCGTTTTTAGTGGGTATACTGCGCTTTTTAATTTTTTATCCATTTTTGTATAGTTTTGGCCCTTTTGTTGTGCTGTGGA
>ML777837.1:590486-616334 GCA_009831015.1 Picea engelmannii
TTTTTTAGCCATTTTTGTATAGTTTTGGCCCTTTTGCTGTGCTGTGGAATTAATCCTTGTGCCATGAATGCCTGTTTTTCTGTGCTGATGATGCGGAGTTCTTGTCGCCCTGTGCGGACGAAATTTCAGTGATAACACTTATTATTAGGTTTTTCTATGTTATATTGGTATTTGGTTCCTAACAAAATTGAAGAAGTTGAAGATTGAAGCCGAAGTCGAATTCGAAACTAAAGCAAGTCAATATGACCAAATTCAAATTACACAAGCCAGTTTTCATCTAAGTTGAGTCAGTCTGAGTACAATTGAACTAAATTACCTTGAAGGTTGAAGTGAAAAGAAAATTTAGTCAGGAATTTCAAATCGGCCAAAGAAAGTTGGGACAACCAAATTCGAATATCTCAAGTCGGTTTTCTTCTTAGTCGAATATTTAGTGGCTAGCAACTGAGAGGGCGTTGATTTTAATATCAACCATCAAGTAAAATGTTTACAAGTTGATTTTAAATAGTCACCAAAAAAGGAGATATGTAGAGGTCTATTTATACATTCATGAAATGGTAAAATGTACTGAAGTCGATCTGGCATCCAACAACGAAAGGAAAATCTCGACAAGTTTCTTTCAAAGAACCACCTCTATCGGCCACCTCACACATGTTCTGGGGAAATTTGTCACGATTCTGCTAATTGGGCCTATTTTGCACAAAACCCATGTCGTAGAATTGTCAAATTCATTTTCAACACTCTAGAATGTTAATCCCTAGACAAAGCCCCATGATATGTATAAAACCCCTTATTATGACCTAGATATTGAATTACTACATTTCTAGTAGGTCGACTAGAACCCTTCTTTGCACCCTTTCATTATATTTGCAACCCTTTGTATCCTATATATATATATATATATATATATATATATATATATACATATATCAAGGAGATCTATTATTAGGATCATCTTATCTAATCTCATATTGTGTTCTAAAGTTTATATATTTTAAAGGAAGTTTCACACTTGAAGTGGACTGAATTTTGTTGATTTTTTATGATTTTAAGGTGTTGGGTCATAACATTTGGTATCATAGTTCAAGGTCTTAGGGTTTCACTTCTACAAATGATAATTTTGGAATTTTTGTTATAACTGTTTTTCTACGATATTTCATAAGGAACCCCTTGGAGGATATTTATTAGATGGATCAAGGTACTCAGGGTTCAAATTTCTTCTCCTGAGGCCTTATACATTTAGAGATATAGCCTATGTATGATAGGGCTCTGGAATCATCCTAAATTTAGTCATCGTGAGATTTTCGCTATAATGTTTTTTTTTTGTGACATTTCCTACCCTGAAACCTGGATAATACTCATATAATTTATCAAGGTAGCTATGATAAAATGTTCAGCTTCTTGGTTATCCCATGATCCCAATTTTGTAGATACACCATGTGTAAGATAGGGTATATGACTAGTTATATTAACTAGTCTCAAACAACTGTTCCAGGTAAAACAATGATATTTTCTTCAATGAGTATCCAAATTAAGTGAGACTATTTGCATTCGACAATGGACAATCTGTAGTATTTTTGGTGCAAGTTTAATAGTAAAATATCATATATTGTGCTCTTGGCACGCTTTACAAGTATGCTCTCTTGGAAGGGACAAAAATAAGCAAGTTGTGGGGAAGTTATCATAACTTCCACTGGGCACATCCAATTTTGATCGTACCTAGGGAATTGCAGAGAAGAATTATCATAGAACTATAGAATAAAATTTCAGACCCATAAGGGACAAAATTTTAGAGATACTCTAGAAGAAAGGTCAACCAAGAGGAGAAAGTCCAAATTAATGTTTTTAAAGGTCCGTAACTTACAATTGACATAATTATTTTTGGAATATTTGTTTCGGGTGATTTGAATTTTTTTTATATATAGAATAGAGGAGTATTACTATTAGTATTTCAGATGGCTCCCAAAAAGGTGACAACACCTATTAAACCTCCAGAAGTCTCATCGATGACTCAAGAATAAAATGAGGACATACAGAACATGTTGTCTGAATTGGAGGAACAAATTAAGAATGTGAGTGAAAAGACTAATAATTGGGTAAACTCACAAAGACAAATTCAAGTAATGGAAGGGAATATGTTTGGCATGGAAAACAATATGGAGGGTAAAAAAAACAATATGGATGATATGGAAAATAAGATGGAAGAAAATAAGAATGACATAAAAGGAGAAATACAAAATTCCATGAAGGAAATGAAAAATATTTCTTCCCTGATATTTCGAGCTATATATGGGAGATTCCCTAAAGGAGACATCAAAATGGAATGGAATCATGAAAATAAAGTTAGTACTCATGTTGAACAAAATTCTAATAATAATCTATTTAGTGAATCTAAATCTAATTGTGGAGTTAATTCTAGTGGGGGTCCTAAATTCAACTTTCCCAAAACTGAATTAAAGAAGTTTGATGGTACATAGGTATTTACTTGGGTGAACCAAATAGAGAAATATTTTGAACTACATAATATTATGGATGATAAGAAAAGTATTCAGATAGAAACATTGAACTTTGAGATAAAATCATATCAATGGTATCAATGGATAGTGAAAAGGCATTCCCCTTTATATCACTACACTTGGGGTTTATTTACAAGAGACTTAGAAACACAATATGAGAAATTTTGGGAACAAGACTACTTCAGTCAATTTACAAGAATCAAGCAGTTAGGTGATATTGAAGAATATAATTTAGAATTCCTGGTACTTGCCACGAGGGTGGATAACCTAAGTGATGAACACTTTATGGAATCTTACATGGGTGAATTAAAACAAGACATTAAACATGAAATTTTCTTAAGAAAACCTAAAAATATTATGGAAGCTATTCAAAACGCTCCTCATATTCATGCAAAAAATAAGACTACACACAAGTATAGCATTGGAGGCAAAGATCGTGTTGGGGGTCATAAGACAACCATATCCAAACCAAAAAGGTTGACACCTCATAAAATGGATGAAAGAAGATAAAAAGCAACATGTTTCAATTGTGACAACAATTATAGTAAAAGGCATAAATCCAATGAGATGAAATTATTCTACATAGATTGTGAAGAGGAAGAAGATAGTTTACCTAAACCAACAAGGTTGACACCACAAAAAATGGATGAAAGAAGATTAATAGGACTATGATTCAATTTTGACAAAAAGTACAGTAAGGGGCATAAATGCAGTGAAAATAAATTATTCTACATAGACTGTGAAGAGGAAGAATATCAAGAATTGGAACCATCACAAGACCCTAATCTAGAACATAATACTCCAACAATATATTTTCATGCTTTGGTCAGTATCATTACTCCAAAAACTCTCAAGATACAAGGATACATCAAAACGAAAAAAGTAAAAGTATTGATTGATTCAGGTAGCACCCATAATTTCATGAATTACAAATTAGCAAAATATCTCAATTGTTTTGTATACCCTGCACCAGAGTTTCAAGAAATGATTGCAAATGGAGGTACCATAATTTTTTTAGGGAAATTCCATAGTATTAAGCTCAACATGGAGAAGTGTTTTCTAGATAGACCCATGATTTCCATCCAAATGGGGGGTGTTGATGTTGTATTAGGGGTCCAATGGTTGCAATCACCAATAATAGTGGGCTTTGATTTTTGAAAATCTTTTTATGAGATTTTCCTGAAATGGAAAGGAAATTTAGCTTATAGGTATCCAAGGGAAACCCTCTAAAGTGATAAGCTCTAATAGCATGGAAAAATTAATCAAAAAAGGACACCAGGGTGTAAATGCACAATTGTGCTCACATGATGTTCAAACATCTATAGCCCCGACTCCATCAAATCTACAAATAATTATCAACAATCATTCCAAGGTATTTGGCGTAATGCCTAAGGGTCTTCCAACTACTCGAGACCATCAACATGCTATTAATTTTTAGCTAGGAAGTGTACCACCTAACATTAGGCCTTACAGGTATCCATATGTACAGAAGAGTGATATTGAACACATGATCCATGAAATGTTAGAGGCTGGCATCATTCAACATAGACAAAGTTATTTCTCTTCACCAATGGTGTTGTTTACAAAAAAGGATGGCTCATGGAATATGTGTCCAAATTATAGACAAATCAACAAAATCACCATCAAATATAAGTTCCATATCCCTGTCATTGATGAATTATTAGATGAATTACATGGAGCAAAATTCTTTACTATGTTGGATCTTCGTTCAGGATATCATCAAATGAGAATGAGATAAGAATACATTCCTAAAAAAACTTTTAGAACACATGAATTTCATTATGAATTTTTGGTTATGCCATTTGGATTGGCTAATGCACCTTCAACATTTCAAAGGTTGATGAATTCCCTTTTCAAGCCGTTCCTTAGAAAATTTGTGTTAGTAATTTTTTTATGACATACTAATCTACACGAAATCTTGGGAAGAGAATGTACAACATATTGACAGAGTATTACAACTATTGGAAGAGAAATAAATTTATGCAAAGTCTTCCAAGTGTTCCTTTGGGATTCAAGAAGTATAATATTTGGGTCATATTGTATCTCATGAAGGTGTAAAAGTGGAATAGAATGGAATCAAGATCAAGAGGTATGCAAGATCATTCAAAAACTACATGAAGACCCCAATTCAGCAAAAAATTTTATATGGAAGAATGATTTTATATGGTATCATGATCACCTATACTTATGTAAGAATTCCCAACTTAAACAAAAAATCCTTCTGGAATTGCATACTTATTCTATAGAGGAACATTCAGGATTCTTGAAAACATACCATAGGGTCAAGAAGGATTTTTTCTAGAAAGGTCTTAAAAATTATGTTCAAAGTTTTGTGTTGGAATTTTTAGTCTGCCAAGAAAATAAGGAAGAGACAATCAAGACTCCAGGTCCCCTACAACCATTAGCTATACCAAGCCAATGCTAGGAACAAGTTTCCATGGATTTTATCACAGGTTTACCAAAATCAGAAGGAAGGACATTCATCATGGTAGTAGTGGATCAAATAACAAAGTATGCCCATTTTTCTCTCTTTCTCATCCTTTTAAAGAAAGAACAGTAGAAAAAACATTCATGGAAATAGTTTAAAAACTACATGGAGTCCCCAAGATTATTGTAAGTGACAGAGACCCAATTTTTACAGGAAATGTTTGGACTAAATTATTTTCTTATTTTTGTACTCAATTGGATCATAGTTCATCTTACCACCCTCAATCTAATGGGAAAAAATATATTTTGAATAAACGTATAGAAGGATATTTTCGTTTCTTTTCATCCGATAAACATACACATTGGGTCAAATGGTTTCCCTTAGCATAATGGTGGTACAACACATCCTTCCATACTTCATGACAAATGTCTGCATCTCTTGCACTTTATGGATATCATCCTTTATCCATCACATCGCCCTTGAAATGGAATACAAAGTTTCAAGCAGTGGAGGACCAAATAGGGAACCAACAAGAGGTCCTTAAACTGTTGAAGGACAACTTGGTTGCATCTATGAACAACGAGATTGGTGTATCCTAATCATTATTATATCTTGTATTATTGTATTGATTTTATATTCAAGTTTAATGCTGATGATAAATTGTTGTTAATAAGTTAAAATTATGAAAATTTTAAATAATTAACCAATATTGATTCACCCGCCCCCCTCTCAGTATTGACCAAGTTTCCAAAAATTATTATCTCAAAACCTCTTAACACCATCCCACACTCTTAGGGAGTAAATTTTCCTTCCCGATCCATCAAGTAATCTCTAATGAGATTAACATTAATCATAGTTCAACCCTTTTTCGTATGACAAATGAAATTTAAGGAGAGTTGGAAGACATGAGGTCTAAACATGAGTCGAATTATCCTAATCATGGGTATTTATGGTATGAAATTACTATCATCTGGTCACCAAGCCAGGGTAATGGCTCTCAATTGCAAGACTCGAGAAAATGAGGTCTCATCACCTGCCAATCATTTCATTTCTATAGATATTTCTGAACGATGCTATCACTATCTGATTACCAAGTCAGGATAGTTTCTTCCATCTAATTGTTTTTTAACAAAGGGTTTATAAGATATGCATGTTTAACTAGTGGATCAGATAAAAGACACTAAATGGGTTAAAAGGTATCCTTGTCGATGCTATAGACACTTGTTGGTTGTAGTGGCCATCCCTATGGTATTAGAGGTAAACTATAAGATAAGATCTTCTGGTCATCACAAAATTTTCCATAGGGTGTGTTCCGATGAAGAAGATATTTTGTAGGAAATTTAATCAACGAATACTTGTCTTTTAATTTTGAATAATAGTTAGAAGGTTATATTTTAAAAATCAATTGCAACTGGTTGAATATTTAAAAGGTTGACTTGTTAATTTGGTACACATGGTTCAGGGAAAAGTCTCATTTTATCAAAATCCTTATCATTTGTCTTCTTGTACATGTAAATCTTCCATTATCAAGGAAGGGATAATTGCTTCATTTCACTATGTCGCCATTTGTTGGGATCCCAACAACTCCCCATAATTCTTAATTAGACATTAAGGGTCCACATTAAAATCTTGGAAAAACCACCTTTTTCATTGTGTTTTAATTTTGTCTTGTTTGGGTTGAGGCTCATGACTGGTTGACTCCCTTCCTTTGATATTTGGTGTGTTGTGATTTTATCGATTCTTTGGATTATTTGCATGATTTGAATCTTTGGTTTCTTTGGATATTCAATGTGGTGTGCATACTCACATTTACTTCTTCGAATTCATTCCATAGCTTGAGTTGATTTAAATAGGGATTATTATGACCTTTCGTCAATTTTGTCTTCAAAGAATTAATATGTTAATTGAACATTTCACAAAAATATTTAATTTTTAAATTTTTTTGATGACAAAGACTAACAAAAATTCAAAATTGATTAAGGAATGGATATGATCATTATCCCACCATTACAGGGTTTGGATGATCATATCCAGTAATTAATTAAGTTTTTTATCTATACATTAATATATATCATTGGTGTGAATATATCTTTGTAAATATCTTTATTTAAATTTAATTTATATTATCGTTTTATTTATTTTAATATATTTAGTTAGTTAAATCTAAATTATATTAATTAATGATCTAATGTTCTTTGTTTGTTTCAGGAGTTGATTTTTTAGATTTGGATCTGAATTGCGATGTTTATCACTCATCCAAATATATGAAGATTGTTCAATAATTATCTAGACCATTATCAATAGACATGACAAATTTGGGCAAAATCTCAACTAAGTAACCAATTTATAATGTAGTTTATGGCCAACCGATGAAGAATATTGCAAAATAGAAAACAATTCACTTGCAGAGTCAGTCAATTTACGTTCCTCGTGGGAAATTTTCTGAAAAGGTGAATACTTTGGGAGGAATAATTATCTCTTTAACACGAAACTTTCCAGATTGGATTTCATGTCCATCTCCATGAGGATAACATCAAACATAGTTTCTGAGAAAACCAAGAAGAATCGTCCAAAACTGTTGAAAACCCATCTGTAAAAGAGGGAAATCTAGCTAATTTACAGGTTGTTTCGAAAAAAATGAATATTTGTTGATATATGGGAGATTTTATACTTTTTGTTTTTCAAGAATTCATATGTTTCCTATAGATCACTCATGATGGAAAAGGTTTTTTTTCGGTTGATGGAGGATTTCAGCTGGGTTGAGAAATATTATAAAAACTTGGATATTATTCTTGTATAGAGCATGCGAATGGACAAAACTATATATTTTGTAGCATTGAACCTCTGTACTCGGGCTGTAAGTTTTTCATGTTGAATTTCTTTAACATTGAGACCACACTTGTTATTATTATGTCTTCACTGATACCAGGTTGATTATTAGTGTGTTTCCTTGAATTTGATTTAGGAAATTTCTAGTGACTATATAATGTCTCCTTTTTCACTTTGTTTCGGGAAAATGATGTTAATATTTTCATCTGTCTATTTTCATTCTTACTAATTTTATTATTTGAATTTAAAATCAAATCATTTTCTTATGATTTTCATCTACAGTATTTAACTTGGTTAGAATATGATTTGTGTTCTCAGTTTATTAAATGTTTTACATCATTCATGAATGTTGCAAGTATGTTTGTTAATGCAACATGATCGGTGGAAGATTGTTTCACTTTTCTGGACTGACTTGATTAATCTTTTATTTGATATCAATATTTTTCTCTGATTCATGTCAAATGAAGGATTATTTTATTAATACGAAAGTGAAACAATTTGTGTATTATTTTTATCCTTGGCTAGGACATATTAATAGACATATTATTATATATTGTATATCTTTGTTTTATTTAATTATTCAGTAAAATACATTCCTTGCATCTAGGTTTAATTTAGATTATAATTCAAAACTAATTTTATAAATTCCATAAATTTCATTAGTTAAGTTTTCTTTTGATGATTTTCTGAAGTGTATATTTGTATAGTATTGATATTTGTAAAATTTCATTGTAAATATAATTAAATTAAAATTAGTTATATGTATAAAATAATTAACTTCCATTATGTTGATATTATGGTAATTGCGGGAGGTATTAACCTATACATGTGACTATGACGAGACTAGGAAGCAATATAAACCCTAAAACATTGGATAATAACCCTAGGACAAAAGTCATCTCAAGAGAATATTTATTATTGAGTCATCTCAAAACAAAATTCAAGAATTTCAAGAATAAGAGGAAGTTTGGATTAAGGAAGAAACCAAATTAAGAAAATGATATGTTAAAACTACAATGCTTCAATTGTCGAAAATATGGTCACTACATGAACCACTATCCTAAGTTAGAGAAGAGGAAGGAAACAAACAAAGAAATAGTTGTCGAAGAAAGGGAACCCTCAAAGAGATCCAAGCAAGATAAAACATACTTCTTCTTCTAGTCAAGGTAAAAATATTCTTCTATAACATAGTTCTTGTACATAACATGTTTACATAGTGCATGTACATATCATGTATATCTATTTATTAAAATAAAATATGGTCAGTGAAACAATACCTATGAAATAAGGATTCACTACAAGAAGATGAAGTACGTTGGAAAATTCCCGAGGAATCTATTATATAAGTAACAACTTCCAGATAAGCCGAAATCAGAATCAAACTTGAAGAGACCGGAAGGAGTCAAATAAAAAAGAAGTCAGTAATCAAAAGGAAATTAGAATAAAACTTGTGACACTTTGCAGAAGGAAATAAGGATGTGGACGGAAGCATGAACTATCTTAAGATGGAGGGAGTTGATTACATAATTCCATAAGAAGAGAATGCATTCATGCATGAAGTGAAGACTAGGAGGGAGATAATCCTAAATGATATGATACATTGAAGAAAACATGAATATTATGAGTTATATGTGCATGTTCCCATTGAATGTAGCAACCATGATAAGAAACATGTGTTCAATTTGACTCTAGAAAAAGTCTTCTTCGAAAAGAAGTCTCAAGTATCCTTTGTTTTCCATCAACATCCATGTTCCTATGATGAAAGGAAGAAGTTGGAATATTCAGGAAGGAAGGGAATGGAATCTATAGAAGACTCCATGGACCCAAAAGCTAAAGAAGAACATGAGGAAGAACACAAAGATTTCAAGAAAGAAATAAAAGCCAGAACAACTAGTTATTATATCGAGAATCATAAGACTACTAGCTTGGTTTGAACCCACTATAAGCAATCAACTAGAAGAAACAAAATTTGCGATGAAGAACAATGTATGTAGGAAAATGTGAAAAATACTTATGAATGGAAGCATTTTAAGATTCAAAACTAGAGGTTCTTCCAAAAGGAGGGAGAATACTATGACGACAACTTGGTCGAGTAAACTAGATATACCTCTTGCACTATCCATGGATTGAAATTTACATGTAAAAGACTGTTCTTCCCAATAAATAATATTGAGAAATAAGATTATACCAGAAAGAGACCAATGTATGCAAATGGAAGAAGACCTTGTATGGATTCAAGCAACTTGATGCACAATATCTCATATACAATAGAAGCGTGGTGAAAAATTCCTATGAGAGAGAAAGTGTATCACAATGGTTAATCAGAAGTATGGGATGATAGATTTCAAATCTATGGCTAACTCCCATGATAACAGATATGAAGAGAATAAAGTGACTCTAATACAGAAGATTCGTATCTATATTGACAATTGATTGTCTCATCAATGTATTTGGAGAATACTGAGTGAGACATTTTTTTCGTGGGACGTTTAAATTATTACATACAACTGCATGGATTTATTGATTCAGATTGGGCAGGCAGTGCGGATGATAGAAAAAGTGCTAATTGGATATGATTAAGTTTGTGCTTTACCACGATGTCATGTGCTAGCAGGAAACAAAAGTCTGTTGCAATTAGCACTACAAAAGTAGAGTATATTTCACCTTGTGATTCTTGTACATAAGCAATAAGTTGATTTCTAGACCGTTTGATAAGATGTTGAATTCGACCATGATATATTGTAAAGATCAAAGCTATGTGAATCTTTCGTGGAAATTAGTGTTCCATGACAAGAGGAAGAACATTGAGGTCAAGAATTGTATTCTTCCTGGTAAATTTCAGAAGAGAGAAGTGGTTCTCTAGTATATCTCCAAAGATGAGTATATAACAAATATTTTGGTAAAGCCTCTATCCAAGATGAAAAGTTTGCATACTTAAGAGACATGTTGGGGATCGTGGAGACGACTTCCTTATTCAAAAAGGAAGTGATTACTCCCAGGTTAGTAGGAAGCATTGATATGTTATTGATTTATGGACAACCATTTTCGAGTTCGAAAAATGTTTAAGGATGGGAAGCTCCTTTCTAGTTCGAAAAGTGGTTTGATATTTCTGACGGACAAGCATTTTCCAGTTCAAAAAATGGTCCAGATTGTACAGTCATTTTGGTAATGAAAATGGTTCGATAGATTGTTGATGTACCATATACAGTGATTCACTTATGGCTAGTGTGGGGGAATGGTCTAGGACAATCATTCTTCTTGGCAGTCACTCTGAGTAGTGGTCAAGTAGAATGGTTTTCCTCATCGAACAATCATTCTTTTAAATTTCACAGTTGTGAGTTGTTTCGAATAATGGTCCATTGGTGCAAGACTGACATTTCCATAGGAAATGGTCCGAACAGTCATTCCCTAGGGTAGAATCATTATCTTTATGTCGCACTGTGATTAGTGTCAGAGGAGTGGCCCAATTAGGTTAATGGTATAGGTTCAACAATCAGGGACTAGAATTCCCTAGGTATAGTTATTCTCTCTAGGTTCCACTATGATTAGTGCCAGAGGAATGGCACAATTAGGTGAATGGTCCAGGCTAAAAAATTAGGTACAATTATTATTCTATGCTTGAGAAGAATTTTCGACATAGCCCATGGTTGATATTTTACTATCTCAAGGCAGATGCTATTCCAGATATCCCATATGTGAATGGAAGAATGTCCCATGTGACTAAATTCAATTCATGATATTGTTTTATGCAGGTTGATATCAGATGATGTGATTGTTGTGGAGACTGTATGTCTATGAACAATAGTTGTATGCTATCGTGGTCAATGTGATCCACTGGTAGTGACTGTGTGTCACTGGTTAGTAGCCCTGTGCTACTAGGAGTGGTTGTGTACCACTGGGTAGTAGTTGTGTACTACTATGGATAGACACAATTGTTTTCTATTGGATGCCATTGTTCTAATTTCCATGGAGACTATCACTAGTGTTGGAGATGATTTCTAGCCAGATGGATAGTGAGTATGTTGATGGACAACCATTCTCCCTGTGGAAAATGGTCCAGGATACCCAATTACTTAGATGAAGTATGGCTTCAAGAGATGATGCAAATGATGCCATCATATGATACTGACAGTGATGATGGTGCTCACGATTTGACCATGAGATATCATGTGTGGCTATGATGATGCTACCAGTTGAATGGTCTGTTTTTGTTGAAGACCATTTCCTTTATTACCTCCCTAGCTAGGAGGTAGTGTTAATATTATGGTATCTACGAGAGGTATTAATCTCTACATGTAACCCTCACGAGACTATAATATTCTCATAAGCAAGAGAAACCTTAAAACATTGGATAATAACCCTAGGAGACAAGTCGGCTCAAGAGAATATTTATTATTGAGTTATTATCATCCAGAAGTACAATTCAGCCTAGTTAGGTCACTTGGAGGACTATAAATAAAAGGGCGCTAGGGATCATTTGACACACTCTCTTACAACTTCATAAGACTAGTGCTGCGCAAGTCTGGAGAGGAGTTGCAGTTGTTTCTACTACAACTGGAATTTTGGTTTTGGCTTGGAATTTCTCTTTGGTTACGGTTTGGACTTTCTGCATGGTACACTAACTCTAGATACAAGCACAGTACCTTGGTTGTCTTTCGGTTCTAGGGTTTTCTTCTGGAATTATTATCTCTATCAAGGTTAAGGTGCTCGAGGGTGGCCTTTGTGCCTATGGTTGGGTGACAATATTGTTATATTTTTTATGGTGAAATGAGCACACCTATTATTCTAACAAATTCTCTATTTGTAAATATACTCAATAGGAAACCTAAGAGAGCTTCAACGATTCTCTCTCGAAAGAGAAGGGAGTATCTCGATAACAGTGCCATAAAATCTATCAGGGGTAGCCATACCGAACATATTGGGTTAATTAAACAACCATGGAAAGGTTTGTTTCCTCTTGTTGGAAGGTAGGCCATAAACTCCCGTCAACCCAACATTTACAACTTGGAGGAGGAGAAATGGTAAGATACATACACAACCTCACTGTAGAATTTATATAGCGTAATAGCCCACCGCACTCACTTTTGTGATTTTTTTCAAGACAATGTATTGTTGGTACAATGTGTTTCCTTGATTAACCTTATCTCAATGATAACCTAGTGACAATAGGGTGTTAGTAGCATGAGGTAGTCAAGACATGGTGTGATTCATTTTTGTAGATTTCAGTAAAAAAATAGAAAAGTTTCAATTATTTTTGGGTGCTGTAAGAAACTCCATATACTAATACATTTGTGAGAAGGAGCCCTAGACCAAAAGTAATAAGTTAAATATGCTAAAGAATTTGTTTATAAAATGAGGATTTACTGCCACAAGGAATTTCTCAAATCCTTTGCGAAAGCTCAGAATCGTCGCAATAAATGAATTTGTTGAAGAGTAAAATATACATGATCTATATCCACTAGAGGAACACTTATAAGTCTTTATCAATCAACCTTGAAAGAATATAGAATCCTAATGTATAAAAAAGACTTTCTCAATCAACCTTGAAAGCATATAGGAGCCTCGTGGATAAAATTTGATTAAGGGTAGACACTGGAGTGAAAGATCAAAGAATTTATTGCATGCCTATCACTAGATCCTTTGTGCATCCAAGAGTGCAATAAGAAAATTTCAAAATATCTATATGGAGTGATAAACAAAGACACAAAAATCATTGACAATCCACTATAAAACCAAAGGAACAATGACTATGTTGAATATTGGTTCTAGACAATTACGAGTATGCAACATTCCTCCATTATTCAACATTTCTTGGCACTATATCAATCATAGTAGTTGGTTTCTCATATCCCAGTATTTATTGAGGTACACTTTTTTGATTTCGGTATGAGTATACCTGAGATCTTGTTACACAAATGGATCCATTGCAAGTATTATTATACTTTAAAGAGATTTTATTTTTCAAGAAAATTAGTATAGGATTGAAGAATAAATAAATAAGCAAAATAGTAAAGATAGAAAAAGTCGAGTTACGAAAACTAGTTTACTAGCGCAATGAGACAAGAGATTTTACTTGAAAACCACGTTACTCGTGGGAAAAACTCACAATAAGTTTTTCATGTGGGTTCAATCTTTTATTGTGATTCTTCAAATAAATTTTGTTCTATACTCATATTAGATAATGTGGGATTCCTTAATTCTTTCCTTCCAGTAGGTATTGTCCCATCGACTTCAACACTCTATTTAGGATCAAGATGAAGGGATATTTATAATTCCTTGGAACTTGTATCCTCAATGACAGGTTTCCTTGTTGATAGCAGTGGGGATGCATTAATGTCTCTTGAATATCACATCTTGTGGGTTACTCGATGCCAGCACATTCATTTGTGTCTGACATTATGCAATAAGGTACCTTGATGCTCATTGAGATAACTAGTGAGTAGTCTCATGTTGGTTACTGACCTCCATTAATGGTTGGTAATCCAATGGTTTCTTTCCATGCTCGACTTCAACATTGTCAGGATGTAATCATTTCACCTCTCCTGTGCAAACGGTGAATCGTTGGTCATATTGACCCTTCAAGACTCGAAGATTAACCACTGATTACAATTTTGTCTTAAATTACCTTAAACGGTGGCCACCTTAACCTTTCAAGGAAACTAGACACCAACACTGCCTTGATTAAACCGTTTAGAAGATCGAAGGGGCATTTTTTTAGTGTTTTAAATACCACAGTTGAATTGTAATCTATTGACTGTAGCTTGAAAGCATTTTTTTGAATAAAATTTGTTATTCTGTGTTTGGAGGAGTGCTCTGTGTTTTTAGTTGTTTTTATTAAGTTCGTAAACTCTGTTCTAGTTTTTCTTATTCAATTCATCTGTCATCTTGTCTAATTGAATCTCTCATCTTCCAACACGCAAACACCAAAAACCTCGAACTGCTGAGCTCACGGCTTGTTCGCAATATCGCAACTCACGAGTTTTTGTGTTATTTAATTTCTGTGTTGGGTGCTTCCAATTGTCGAGATATGAAGTGTTGGGTCCCACGACCCTCTCGCGTATCATAGCTAGGCAATATCATTGCGTTGTGTTTTTGGGGTCCGGGTGTTGTAATCACCAAGACCTGAGTGTCGATGTGCCTCCATCTCTCACATTTGGTATTAGAGATGACAGTCTATCCTACAGTGCATCCTGTCGATTGCTCATTTCAACGCATATAATTCCTATTACTTCCCAATTTCACTTTCCTATTTTCTTGCGTGAAGGTTTATTTGATTTCTTTCAAAATTTTATAAATGGCTATGTCTCGTAGCAGTTCTTCTCAGATTCAGGTTCGTGAGAAGTCATATGATTCCTGGTATATTCGGATGAGGACGATTTTGCATTCTTAGGATTTGTGGACTTATGTTATTGATGGTTATGTCGAGCCAGCTAATGCTACAACAGAATTGGCTCTGTCTAATGTTGATCGTGTTTTGTTGAAGGAAAACAGGAAGAAGGATAACAAGGCTCTTGGATTAATCTTGCAAGGATTAAATGAATCCATTTTTATGAAGATTGCTAGTGCTACATGTTTGAAGATGGCTTGGGACATTCTTGAAACCTGTTATCAAGGAGTTTCCAAGGTGAAGACAGTCAAGTTGCAGAATTTGAGAAGGGATTTCGAAAATCTGAAGATGAAGGATAATCAAAGTGTTGAAACTTTCATGACTCAAGTGATGAGTGTTGTGAACGAGCTTAGGCAGTATGGAGATGATGTTGAGAATAAAAGAGTTATTGAGAAAGTGTTGAGGAGTTTACCCAAGAAGTTTGAACCTATTGTTGTACCCATAGAGGAATTTAAAGATTTAAGTCAAATGCAAATTGATGAATTAACTGGTTCTTTGGTTTCTCATGAATATAGGATATCTACATATGCAGAAGGATCATTGGAGAATGCATTGAAATCACAATTGCATGTTACCAGAGCCAAATTCAGAGGAAGGTTTTATACTCATGGAAGAGGAGGTCAATTTTCTGGTCAAAGGGATAACATAATTGAATTAGAGTCCGAGCAGAAGTCCCAGCAAAATTCTCCTAATTTAAGAGAGAGCAACAACAAACCCTAGCAGCAAGAAAATTAGAGGTATGATAAAACTAAAGTAAAATGTTATTATTGTAAGAAGTTTGGGCATTTTTCTAACAAATGTTGGAAGAAGCAGGCAGATGTTGGAAAGCAGTTTGCACATATCACAAATGAGTCTGAGGATCATCAAAATCCTGTGTTTTTGACCTGTAATGTCACTCAGGAAACTGAAAATGATATTTGGTTTTTGGATAGTGGTTGTAGTAACCACATGACTAGTAATACGGATTTATTTTCCTTTATTAATAATAGTATTCAGTATGAACTAAAACTGGGAAATGACTGTAATGTTACAGTTAATGGTAAAGATGTAGTTCCAGTTTACACTAAGGATAATCAAGAAAGAAATATTGATGATGTTTATTTTTTGCCTGGTCTAAAATGAAATATTATTAGTGTTGGACAACTGATGGAGAAAAAGTATAGAGTATTCTTCATGAACAAGGTATGTACAATCTATGACAAAGTTCCCAGCAAACAATTGATTCCAAGAGTAGAGATGACCAAGAATAGGATGTTTCCACTTGTTATGAAAAATGATTTGAGTGGTTCTTTGAATTCTTATAAAGATGAAAGTCTAGATGAATCTTGTCATGGAATTTGAGATATGTTCATTTACATTTTGGCGGCTTATATCTATTACAGAAGAAACAAATGGTAAAGGGGTTACCTTTTATTCAACAACCTGCAAGCTCTTGTGAGAGTTGTATACTTGAAAAACATCACAGAGAGAAATTTGTTTCAGGTGTTTCCTAAAGAGCAAAAGCTCCATTGGAAATTGTCCACAGAGATTTATGTGGACCTATGAAAACACCTTCTTTAACTGGCTATGCTTATTTTATGACTTTCATTGATGATTTCAGTAGGAAGACTTGGTTGTATTTGTTGAAACAAAAATCTGAAGCCTTTGATGTTTTCAAGAAGTTTAAGTCTATGGTTGAGAATGAGAGTGGTCAAACCATTAAGATATTAAGGTCTGACAAAGGAGGTGAATATAAAATGAATGAATTCATTGAATTTTGTGATCTTCATGGAATTAAAAGGCAGTTTACGGCTTGATATACTCCACAACAGAATGGAGTGGTTGAAAGGAAGAATCAGACCATCTTGGACATGGCTCGAAGCATGTTGAAAGAAAAACATCTTTCAAATGAATATTGGGAAGATCCAGTTATTTTCTTTGTTTTTATCTTGAATAGAAGTCCGACCAAGACTGTGAGGGATCGTGTACCTGAGGAATCCTGGGATGGTAAGTCTTGCAATGTTTCTCATTTTAGAATTTTTGGATGTGTTGCATTTGCGCATGTACCTGCAGAAATGAGGAGGAAGTTGGATGACAGAAGCGAGATATGTATCTTTGTTGGATACAATGAAGAGTCTAGGGAATATAAACTCTACAATCCCATCACCTAGAAATATGTAATCAACAGAGATGTTCAATTTAAAGAAGATGAAGTCTAGGATGGAAGTATTGATAAATATGTTTCAGAGGGAGTTGTGTTACCCCATGAAGATGATGATGGAGCTGAGCAAGCTGAAGGAGATGGACAAATGGTTCCACATGCACATATGCCTATAGCAAGAAGTCCAACAAGGAAAGCACCAGATTTCAACCCATCTCAATTTGGAATGCCTAGAACTCATGAGCGTGGTGAGCCATCTGGACATGGTGGACATCAAACAGATTCACAGGTAAGTAGTGAATCAAATCTTACTTTAGCTTCATTGAAAAACAGATTAAAAGGACAGAAAAATAGAAGCTTAAGAGAACTATATGATTAGAATGAAGAAGTAGATCATATTTCAAATTTTGCATTAATGGCATGTGATCCTGTAAGTTTTGATGAATATGCTAAAGATGATGTCTGGATAAAAGAAATGGATGAGGATATTGATTCCATTGAAAGAAATAACACTTGGGATCTTGTAGATGTGTTAAGTGGGTTTACAAGACTAAGCTGAATGAAGATTCAGAAGTTGAAAAGTACAAGGCAAGATTTGTAGCTCAGGGGTTTAGTCAGCAACTCGACATTGATTACAATGAAACATTTTCTCTTGTAGCAAGAATTGACACCGTGAGAATGGTCTTAGCTATTGTAGCTTAGAATAGATGGATTATAAATCAGATGGACGTTAAGTTTGCATTCTTAAATGGATATTTGGAAGAAGAGGTTTATGTAAGACAACCTTTGGGTTATGAGATTGATAAGAATAGAGATAAAGTTTACAAGTTAAGAAAGGATTTATATGGATTGAAGCAGGCATCCAGAGTTCGGTATAGAAGGAGTGATGAATACCTGATCAGTGTTGGATTCAACAGAAGTCCAAGTGAACCAACTATGTATACAAAGGTAAATCAGGAAGGTAAAATTTTGATTGTCTCTTTATATGTCGATGACCTGATTTTTACTGGAGAACTATCTGTAGATGATTTTAAAAATTCCATGAAAACAGAGTTTGAGATGACTGATTTAAGATTGATGAAATATTTTCTTGGAATTGAAGTGGATCAATCTGATGATGGAATTTTCATTTGAAAAACTAACTATGCAAATGAGGTGGTGAAAAGGTTTAGAATGCTGAATTGCAAGCCAGCTGTAACACCAATGGAAACTGGTATTAAAATTAGCAAGTATGATGAGGGACCATACGTTGATCCAACTCTGTATAAGAGGCTAATTGGAAGCCTTATGTACTTAAAAACAACCAGACCTGATATAATGTTTGTTGTAAGTTTGATTTTGAGATTCATGGAGAGTCCGAAGAGTACTCATTGGCAAGAAAGAAAGAGGATCGTGAGATATGTTGCTGAGACAACTGACTTTGGTATCCAATACACATCAAGCTTAAACTTTGAGCTGATCGGATATAGTGATAGTGATTTTGCAGGAGCCATTGATGATAGGAAGAGCACATCTAGGTATGTGTTCAGTTTTGGATCTGGAGCAATGGAATGGGCATCAAAGAAACAACCCATTGTGACTGTATCCTCTACTGAGGCAGAGTATGTTGCAATAGTTGCAGCTGCATGTCAAGCTGTGTGGATGAGAAGGGTCTGGAATGAATTTTTGCATGACCAAAATGATGCAACCCAAATTGTCTGTGACAATAAATCTACCATTGCACTGTCAAAAAATCACGTCTTTCACAAACATAGTAAGCACATTGATACAAGGTATCATTTCATTCGAGAGTTGGTAAATGACAATGAAATTTTTGTTCAGTTCTACAGGTCTGAAGAACAATTTGTAGACATCTTTACGAAGCCTTTGGGAAGTGAACTATTTAAAATCCATAGAAGAAATATTGGGGTCTGTAAGTTGTAATGCATTGTTTACAACACTTTTGTTTTACTTGTTTTAGTTTATTTGGATCTGAAATGATTAAGAGGGAGTATGTTAGGATGTAATCATTTCACTGCTCATGTGCAAATGGTGAATCGGTGGCCATCTTGACCCTTCAAGACTTGAATATTAACCATCGATTACTATTTTGTCTTACATTACCTTAAACGATGGTCGCCTTAACCTTTCAAGGCAACCAAACACCAACATCGCCTTGATTAAACCTTTTAGAAAATCGAAGGGGCATTTTTTTAGTGTTTTAAATACCACAGTTGAATTGTAATCTGTTGACTGTAGCTTGAAAGCATTTTTTTGAATAAAATTTGTTATTCTGTGTTTGGAGGAGTGCTTTTTCTTTTTACTTGTTTTTATTGAGTTCGTAAACTCTGTTCTGGTTTTTCTTATTCGATTCATCTGCCAGCTTGTCTAATTGAATCACTCGTCTTCCAACACGCAGACACAAGAAACCTCAAACTGTTGAGCTCACGGCTTGTTCGCAATATCGCGACTCGCGAGTTTTTGTGTTATTTCATTTCTGTGTTGGGTGCTTCCAATTGCTAAGACCCAAACTGCTTGGTCCCATGGCCCTCTCACGTATCGCGACTCGACAATATTGCTATGTTGTGTTTTTGGTGTCTTGTAATCACCCGAGTGTCGATGTGCCTCCGTCTCTCACAAGAACATTCATTCGCATGGTAAGAATTGTAATCACCCGAGTGTCGATGTGCCTCCGTCTCTCACAAGAACATTCATTCGCATGGTAAGAATTGTACAACATATTCAAGTTTTTTATGAAGGCTATATGGTTTAATGATATCAACAGTTACAACGTTTTTCACATTTTGCAAATCATGGTTTTTATTTGGAATTGGTTCCAAAAATATTTTTATTTGATACATATGACTAGCACGGCCTCTAACTCGCGGCTGAGAACATCGAAAGGTTGGCTGAGAACGCGTGCCATAAAACGTCTGTGGTAATTCGTAATTCGTCTGAAGTAATATGAAACGTTTGGCTGCACGGTTTAATCCTATTTAATCATTTAAACGTGGCAATTACATATCCTTACAGTAATTTTTTAATGTAATTAGGTAAATGTTAAAAAGTAAACATGTTAATGGATGTCTTGATAAATGCAAGAAAGTTAAGGTGTACGCCTTTCGACGTAATAAATGTGATCAACATAATAAACATAATAGAGTTTCAAACTAAAAATAACATCTAGACCTTTAAGTTCAACAACACATCTAGTTCCATATTATCTACCAACCACCAACATCATAGAACTCTTTCACTCATCAACCTCTTCATTCTTCCAATAGTCAACAATAGTTCTTTATTCAACAAATGACACATAACACAGTCGACATCAACAATAAAACTTTTCATCAAAATCAAATTTGGTTCATAATTCCCTTTCCAACTTCAACAAAATGAAATGGAACCCAAATCATGGTCGCAGGGATTCAAATATCACATCTCAGAAGGATGCATGAGGACAAGCATCATCCCCGCTATGGGGGAGAGAGAGTATTGAGTTCCACATTTCAATCCAGAGCTTACAGTTCAAACTATGCCACATGGGATCTTCAGGTCAAGTCAATTTATACAGTTTTGAGACTTTCTGTAGTTCCAAGGTTTTTAAGTCGCTACCCAAATTCCCATGTAAATCCCATGTAAATGTATTTTAAGAAAATATTGGACATTAACTTGTTCCTCAGTATAATATGCATCAATATGCATCACCGGTTTCACGAAACGATTGTAAATTTCATGCATTATGTCATGAAATTGATGAATCACAAGTTCTGAAGTTTCATCAACAATTTTCAAATCTTCATCAACAATTGTCATATCTTCATTAGCAATTTCTTATCTTTATCAATAGTTTCAAAAAAATTCCGCATTAGTAGTGGCAGCAATAAAAAGTACAAAATCAATTTTAGATCCTACTCATGTTCTTGCAGAAAAGAATAAGAACTTCATATCAGTGCTTCACTGTTTTCAGAATTTCTAGTACCTTTCCAGTGATTTTTGAATGATGATTTGCTACTAGAATTCTTAGTATTACAGTTCCAACTCCTTCTGATAGTCTTCAACGTACTCTTTTTTGCCTAAGAATCCAACCACCAGAGGAAATTTGCACAAGATTAGAGCCTAGTTTGCAATATGAAGATATCCTGATCAAGATAGTACCTAAAACTTCTAGATTTTTAGCGATTATAGGGTTTTTTCTGTAGCTACCGGAATTTCCATGTAAAGTGTTGTAGCAACCATATTTCCTACAAAAAACTATTTTCAGGGATGATCTATGTGCGTCATTTGCATGTAGATGAGGCTGAATTAAGGAATTCTTAGACATGGGTTTCGAGGAAAAGGGAACAATTTGAGTAAATCACGGGAATACATTTCAAAAATTGCACAACAAGGGCTGTAGAGATATGTTTTAAAAGAATAATTTTATGTCATTTCCATATTTTATCTAGCGGTCGTTTTCAAAAAAATTCATTGATTCACATGGTTGCGTAAGTACAAAAAAAAATCAGACACATGGACTTTGTTCATATGCGAATCAATATAGTTTCATATTGTTTTGGTTGGTTCTAAATTCACTGAATGTAGTGCCACCCTCCGATCAAAGTTTCACATCCATATGGTATAGTTCAGTTTGAGTGGAAACCACCACAATTCATTTCCATTTATCAACATTCATCGTCTCCAGCATCCTTGCTCTCTCTCATATTTGAAGTTCTTTCTCAACTCTAATATACCTCATCTTCAGCTCTCAACAAACATACATCAAGGTCCCATCGTTGCTAGACCTAGTTCAACATACAGTGTCAATATAAGCTCGATATAAAGATAAACTTGAGGTAAAAATTAATGTATGATTTTTTATTTGTTAAAAATTTTGGAAAGTACGATGAAGATCAATATTGATATTCCATTCACTTTTTCTGCCATTTCTGGTAGACCACCATTTTTTTACATTTCATCTTTTCATCTATCCTTTCCATTCTCAGCCTACCCATTGGTTGTAGCCAACTGTAAAGAAAATCTCCATTGTTTCAAAACGACATTAAGGTAGTACTTTGTTCTCTGTGTGATAGTAATAATAATTCAACATCGAAGAACTTCATCCATCCGCACTATTTTGTATGTGAAGACATAAAACTTCATTATTGTTGCCTGCTCAAACATATCTCATATAAAATCTGTTTGTGAAAAAAGAAAAAAAAACATAGTATGCAATGTACCATCAATGACAGGATGTAAATATCAAAAGTATAACATATAGTTTTTGCATATATCAGGTTCCTTACTTCATTTTCATGAGGACATGCAAATATATTGACGTGGGGGAGATGTTGGGTCGCCATTTTTTCATCCCTTTACGAGCCCTTTGTGATCATATTGTTTTGTTTTTCCATTCCAGCAATTTATTTCCATATTCCTTCATGAACATACCAAGACTAAATTATAAGCATCAAGTGGTTAATTATTATTTATTTATTTATTTATAATGAATTAAGATGGATTATACTTTCATTTTATTGATGATGGTTTCTTAAGAAATTCTAGTAATCAAGCACACAATTTCCGCAACAATTTCCACGGCTAGTATATTTACGAAGAGATTCCACAATATGGGTTGTGTTGACAAATTCATCGATATGGTTTCATCTTGCTTGGATCCGACCCATGTCAAAAATATGCAACCCCATCTCATGGTCAATGCTTCAGTCAAACCCATGCCATATTATTAGAGGTAGTTTTGCAGTGTCATTTTTCAGCACAAAAAGGTGAATATAGAAACTAAGGGAGATCGGTTTTGTGCAGAATTTTTAAAACCCACAACAACACTTAATTTGGGAAAATCCATTTTGAATAAATGTCCATATCTCTCAAATTGTGCATTTTATAGGAAATTGTCTGGGGCATCCCCTAATTGGGCTCAAAACCCTTATTTCATTTGATTTGTTGGTTAGAATATTGCGGGATTTGTTGTAATTCACTCTTGTATAAATATGCAATCATTATGTAGAGAGATGGCGAACCTACGAGGATATCCTTTTAAATTTCTAATTTCGATTCCAATAATACCGAAGATATTATGTTTTGTAGATTGTGCGTAATTCTCCAGTAGTCTGATCATTTTCCAGTAGCACCTAGCTAGCTAGGAAGGGACCTTCAACTCTGTCATACATTGCTATGTTTCACTAGTTTGTTTTGTTTTTCATACATTGCTCTAATTTTGATTGTAATGATCGCATTGATTAATATGGTGTGTGTATTGTTTTTATCTTTTTGTTTGAATATTAATGTGCACAATTTAGATTTATTTGATTATATTTTTTTGTTTGATCACTATATAATTAATTAAGACATTAAATATTAGGGATCTAATTTGGTAAAAAATATAATCACGTGAATATAGTGATATTATTTGAATCAATTTTCAGTTTGTTTAAATCTTATTATGTGGTGTAAGAACAAACTTACCTGAATATCCATCTTAACTTTTTAATTGAAACTTGTTAAAAAATAAAATCACATGAACATTTAATAAATGAAATATTGTGATATTATTTGAATGAACTTTGATCGAGTGACTATACATTTATATAGTGTAGTTCCACTTTGGGTTTGTTTAAATTTTATTGTGTGGTGTAAGAACAAACTTACCTGAACATCCATCTTAACTTTTTAATTGAAAAAAATGCACATGAATCATTCTAAGAACACACTTGTTCATATTCAATGTGAACGATTATAAAATGTTCTTAGTAATTGTAGTAGATGATAGGAATTCATAATTTAGATGAATTTGTATTTAATGTTTTATTGCTCTCTTTTATAGTCCTTTATTTCCTTTTCATTATATTTGAGGGTGATAAACAAATCCTTAGAGTAATTTTTAATAGGATAAGTCTTTTTTTGATAAATAACATGAGGGTGTTTTATTTTTGAAACACTAGATTCATGGTATACATAAATTACAACACTAGATTCACTAGATTCACGTTGTACAAAACTTACCACCAAGCTAAATCAAATACCAATCAAACTTTGAGAAAAATTCATGAACCATTTCATAAGTATAGCTACTTTCATTTATTGCATTGAAGTGTCAAATGTGAGGGTTTGAAGTAGTTTTCCAACATTAGTGGTTAGAATAGGTTATGATCCTAAATATGGGAGAAAGGATGGAGAAATAGGGACCCAACACATGGTTGGATTCGATTGACTAGATAAAGTTATGGATGGAACAATTTGCATTTTAAAAGGAAATCAAGAATTCTCAAATATATATGTTCTACCTTCAATATGTTGAAGAATAAGATCCTTGAATCCAAGAGCTCTAATTACTATATTTCATTATATGAAAATAACAACTTAGAGGAAATCAATTTGTATAGATATCCTTAAGTTCACTTTCACCACAAGATAAACATGGACTATAATGTTCATAAAAGGATTAAAGGATTAATGGAGGATATGAACTACAATGTTCATAAAAGGATTAATGGAGGAACACATTTAAAGTATTAGATTTTTTGTTTTGGGGAAAAATGGAAGTCCTCTTTCATGCATTCATTACTAGAATTATTTCTTCTAGAGAATATGGGAAAGAAATTAATTCTAGAAAATATGAGAGAAAATTTGAGAAACTCATGAAGTAATTTATCATCTATGATTTTAAAATTAAATGAAATATAATCTTAGAGATTAAGTTAAACTAAATTAAATTAACATGTTCTTAGATATTGGGCTTACACCAATTGAAATCAAAATTATGATTATGCACTTGATGTATAAGAACAAGATAATAAACATCATTGATTCTAATTTCATTTTAGGCAACAACTTAACAAAGGATAACATAAACATACTAATTTTTGGTACCATTAAATATTTATATCACTAATTATGCCATCATAACTAAATTTAAAGAGAAATAGTTGAGTAACTTAGAAGTTTTTTTTATTAGATATTAAATTACTATAAAAGGGTATTAACCCCTACTCAAAATATTAAAAGTATCTTTATGTTATAATTAAATTAAAAAAAATTAATATTCTTAAAGTAAAAGTAAACTTTGATTCTTTTTGTAGTGAAAGTACATGTTCTACAAAACATAAAACACCATGGAACAAATAATACTTAACTTTTGTGATACTAAAAAATGGCTTTGAAAAAACATTTTTTTAATGCTTAATTTTTTTTTTGCAACACTAAGAGTTTTTATAGATTTTTAATCAATGAAAACTAAACAGATCTAAGAATGTTTCTCTAATATTTTTAATTATAAAAATAAAATATTATTTTTTATTTATTTATTGTAATTTTTTAAGAAATTGACTAGTAAAATCTGTTGACAGAGAATAATCATTATCATCACATCATGTACTTAAAAAAAATCTTTAATTGCAAGCACAATTTGAAAAAAAAAAATGGAAAATAAAGTACAAAGAGAACAATAAAGAGAATGGAAAATTTGAAATATGGAATGTACTTTAAAATCTTTAATTACAAGTACAAATTAAAAAAATGGAAAATAAAGTGCAAAGAGAACAATAAAGAGAAT
>ML777837.1:626938-651055 GCA_009831015.1 Picea engelmannii
ATGTCCATCTCCATGAGGATAACATCAAACATAGTTTCTGAGAAAACCAAGAAGAATCGTCCAAAACTGTTGAAAACCCATCTGTAAAAGAGGGAAATCTAGCTAATTTACAGGTTGTTTCGAAAAAAATGAATATTTGTTGATATATGGGAGATTTTATACTTTTTGTTTTTCAAGAATTCATATGTTTCCTATAGATCACTCATGATGGAAAAGGTTTTTTTTCGGTTGATGGAGGATTTCAGCTGGGTTGAGAAATATTATAAAAACTTGGATATTATTCTTGTATAGAGCATGCGAATGGACAAAACTATATATTTTGTAGCATTGAACCTCTGTACTCGGGCTGTAAGTTTTTCATGTTGAATTTCTTTAACATTGAGACCACACTTGTTATTATTATGTCTTCACTGATACCAGGTTGATTATTAGTGTGTTTCCTTGAATTTGATTTAGGAAATTTCTAGTGACTATATAATGTCTCCTTTTTCACTTTGTTTCGGGAAAATGATGTTAATATTTTCATCTGTCTATTTTCATTCTTACTAATTTTATTATTTGAATTTAAAATCAAATCATTTTCTTATGATTTTCATCTACAGTATTTAACTTGGTTAGAATATGATTTGTGTTCTCAGTTTATTAAATGTTTTACATCATTCATGAATGTTGCAAGTATGTTTGTTAATGCAACATGATCGGTGGAAGATTGTTTCACTTTTCTGGACTGACTTGATTAATCTTTTATTTGATATCAATATTTTTCTCTGATTCATGTCAAATGAAGGATTATTTTATTAATACGAAAGTGAAACAATTTGTGTATTATTTTTATCCTTGGCTAGGACATATTAATAGACATATTATTATATATTGTATATCTTTGTTTTATTTAATTATTCAGTAAAATACATTCCTTGCATCTAGGTTTAATTTAGATTATAATTCAAAACTAATTTTATAAATTCCATAAATTTCATTAGTTAAGTTTTCTTTTGATGATTTTCTGAAGTGTATATTTGTATAGTATTGATATTTGTAAAATTTCATTGTAAATATAATTAAATTAAAATTAGTTATATGTATAAAATAATTAACTTCCATTATGTTGATATTATGGTAATTGCGGGAGGTATTAACCTATACATGTGACTATGACGAGACTAGGAAGCAATATAAACCCTAAAACATTGGATAATAACCCTAGGACAAAAGTCATCTCAAGAGAATATTTATTATTGAGTCATCTCAAAACAAAATTCAAGAATTTCAAGAATAAGAGGAAGTTTGGATTAAGGAAGAAACCAAATTAAGAAAATGATATGTTAAAACTACAATGCTTCAATTGTCGAAAATATGGTCACTACATGAACCACTATCCTAAGTTAGAGAAGAGGAAGGAAACAAACAAAGAAATAGTTGTCGAAGAAAGGGAACCCTCAAAGAGATCCAAGCAAGATAAAACATACTTCTTCTTCTAGTCAAGGTAAAAATATTCTTCTATAACATAGTTCTTGTACATAACATGTTTACATAGTGCATGTACATATCATGTATATCTATTTATTAAAATAAAATATGGTCAGTGAAACAATACCTATGAAATAAGGATTCACTACAAGAAGATGAAGTACGTTGGAAAATTCCCGAGGAATCTATTATATAAGTAACAACTTCCAGATAAGCCGAAATCAGAATCAAACTTGAAGAGACCGGAAGGAGTCAAATAAAAAAGAAGTCAGTAATCAAAAGGAAATTAGAATAAAACTTGTGACACTTTGCAGAAGGAAATAAGGATGTGGACGGAAGCATGAACTATCTTAAGATGGAGGGAGTTGATTACATAATTCCATAAGAAGAGAATGCATTCATGCATGAAGTGAAGACTAGGAGGGAGATAATCCTAAATGATATGATACATTGAAGAAAACATGAATATTATGAGTTATATGTGCATGTTCCCATTGAATGTAGCAACCATGATAAGAAACATGTGTTCAATTTGACTCTAGAAAAAGTCTTCTTCGAAAAGAAGTCTCAAGTATCCTTTGTTTTCCATCAACATCCATGTTCCTATGATGAAAGGAAGAAGTTGGAATATTCAGGAAGGAAGGGAATGGAATCTATAGAAGACTCCATGGACCCAAAAGCTAAAGAAGAACATGAGGAAGAACACAAAGATTTCAAGAAAGAAATAAAAGCCAGAACAACTAGTTATTATATCGAGAATCATAAGACTACTAGCTTGGTTTGAACCCACTATAAGCAATCAACTAGAAGAAACAAAATTTGCGATGAAGAACAATGTATGTAGGAAAATGTGAAAAATACTTATGAATGGAAGCATTTTAAGATTCAAAACTAGAGGTTCTTCCAAAAGGAGGGAGAATACTATGACGACAACTTGGTCGAGTAAACTAGATATACCTCTTGCACTATCCATGGATTGAAATTTACATGTAAAAGACTGTTCTTCCCAATAAATAATATTGAGAAATAAGATTATACCAGAAAGAGACCAATGTATGCAAATGGAAGAAGACCTTGTATGGATTCAAGCAACTTGATGCACAATATCTCATATACAATAGAAGCGTGGTGAAAAATTCCTATGAGAGAGAAAGTGTATCACAATGGTTAATCAGAAGTATGGGATGATAGATTTCAAATCTATGGCTAACTCCCATGATAACAGATATGAAGAGAATAAAGTGACTCTAATACAGAAGATTCGTATCTATATTGACAATTGATTGTCTCATCAATGTATTTGGAGAATACTGAGTGAGACATTTTTTTCGTGGGACGTTTAAATTATTACATACAACTGCATGGATTTATTGATTCAGATTGGGCAGGCAGTGCGGATGATAGAAAAAGTGCTAATTGGATATGATTAAGTTTGTGCTTTACCACGATGTCATGTGCTAGCAGGAAACAAAAGTCTGTTGCAATTAGCACTACAAAAGTAGAGTATATTTCACCTTGTGATTCTTGTACATAAGCAATAAGTTGATTTCTAGACCGTTTGATAAGATGTTGAATTCGACCATGATATATTGTAAAGATCAAAGCTATGTGAATCTTTCGTGGAAATTAGTGTTCCATGACAAGAGGAAGAACATTGAGGTCAAGAATTGTATTCTTCCTGGTAAATTTCAGAAGAGAGAAGTGGTTCTCTAGTATATCTCCAAAGATGAGTATATAACAAATATTTTGGTAAAGCCTCTATCCAAGATGAAAAGTTTGCATACTTAAGAGACATGTTGGGGATCGTGGAGACGACTTCCTTATTCAAAAAGGAAGTGATTACTCCCAGGTTAGTAGGAAGCATTGATATGTTATTGATTTATGGACAACCATTTTCGAGTTCGAAAAATGTTTAAGGATGGGAAGCTCCTTTCTAGTTCGAAAAGTGGTTTGATATTTCTGACGGACAAGCATTTTCCAGTTCAAAAAATGGTCCAGATTGTACAGTCATTTTGGTAATGAAAATGGTTCGATAGATTGTTGATGTACCATATACAGTGATTCACTTATGGCTAGTGTGGGGGAATGGTCTAGGACAATCATTCTTCTTGGCAGTCACTCTGAGTAGTGGTCAAGTAGAATGGTTTTCCTCATCGAACAATCATTCTTTTAAATTTCACAGTTGTGAGTTGTTTCGAATAATGGTCCATTGGTGCAAGACTGACATTTCCATAGGAAATGGTCCGAACAGTCATTCCCTAGGGTAGAATCATTATCTTTATGTCGCACTGTGATTAGTGTCAGAGGAGTGGCCCAATTAGGTTAATGGTATAGGTTCAACAATCAGGGACTAGAATTCCCTAGGTATAGTTATTCTCTCTAGGTTCCACTATGATTAGTGCCAGAGGAATGGCACAATTAGGTGAATGGTCCAGGCTAAAAAATTAGGTACAATTATTATTCTATGCTTGAGAAGAATTTTCGACATAGCCCATGGTTGATATTTTACTATCTCAAGGCAGATGCTATTCCAGATATCCCATATGTGAATGGAAGAATGTCCCATGTGACTAAATTCAATTCATGATATTGTTTTATGCAGGTTGATATCAGATGATGTGATTGTTGTGGAGACTGTATGTCTATGAACAATAGTTGTATGCTATCGTGGTCAATGTGATCCACTGGTAGTGACTGTGTGTCACTGGTTAGTAGCCCTGTGCTACTAGGAGTGGTTGTGTACCACTGGGTAGTAGTTGTGTACTACTATGGATAGACACAATTGTTTTCTATTGGATGCCATTGTTCTAATTTCCATGGAGACTATCACTAGTGTTGGAGATGATTTCTAGCCAGATGGATAGTGAGTATGTTGATGGACAACCATTCTCCCTGTGGAAAATGGTCCAGGATACCCAATTACTTAGATGAAGTATGGCTTCAAGAGATGATGCAAATGATGCCATCATATGATACTGACAGTGATGATGGTGCTCACGATTTGACCATGAGATATCATGTGTGGCTATGATGATGCTACCAGTTGAATGGTCTGTTTTTGTTGAAGACCATTTCCTTTATTACCTCCCTAGCTAGGAGGTAGTGTTAATATTATGGTATCTACGAGAGGTATTAATCTCTACATGTAACCCTCACGAGACTATAATATTCTCATAAGCAAGAGAAACCTTAAAACATTGGATAATAACCCTAGGAGACAAGTCGGCTCAAGAGAATATTTATTATTGAGTTATTATCATCCAGAAGTACAATTCAGCCTAGTTAGGTCACTTGGAGGACTATAAATAAAAGGGCGCTAGGGATCATTTGACACACTCTCTTACAACTTCATAAGACTAGTGCTGCGCAAGTCTGGAGAGGAGTTGCAGTTGTTTCTACTACAACTGGAATTTTGGTTTTGGCTTGGAATTTCTCTTTGGTTACGGTTTGGACTTTCTGCATGGTACACTAACTCTAGATACAAGCACAGTACCTTGGTTGTCTTTCGGTTCTAGGGTTTTCTTCTGGAATTATTATCTCTATCAAGGTTAAGGTGCTCGAGGGTGGCCTTTGTGCCTATGGTTGGGTGACAATATTGTTATATTTTTTATGGTGAAATGAGCACACCTATTATTCTAACAAATTCTCTATTTGTAAATATACTCAATAGGAAACCTAAGAGAGCTTCAACGATTCTCTCTCGAAAGAGAAGGGAGTATCTCGATAACAGTGCCATAAAATCTATCAGGGGTAGCCATACCGAACATATTGGGTTAATTAAACAACCATGGAAAGGTTTGTTTCCTCTTGTTGGAAGGTAGGCCATAAACTCCCGTCAACCCAACATTTACAACTTGGAGGAGGAGAAATGGTAAGATACATACACAACCTCACTGTAGAATTTATATAGCGTAATAGCCCACCGCACTCACTTTTGTGATTTTTTTCAAGACAATGTATTGTTGGTACAATGTGTTTCCTTGATTAACCTTATCTCAATGATAACCTAGTGACAATAGGGTGTTAGTAGCATGAGGTAGTCAAGACATGGTGTGATTCATTTTTGTAGATTTCAGTAAAAAAATAGAAAAGTTTCAATTATTTTTGGGTGCTGTAAGAAACTCCATATACTAATACATTTGTGAGAAGGAGCCCTAGACCAAAAGTAATAAGTTAAATATGCTAAAGAATTTGTTTATAAAATGAGGATTTACTGCCACAAGGAATTTCTCAAATCCTTTGCGAAAGCTCAGAATCGTCGCAATAAATGAATTTGTTGAAGAGTAAAATATACATGATCTATATCCACTAGAGGAACACTTATAAGTCTTTATCAATCAACCTTGAAAGAATATAGAATCCTAATGTATAAAAAAGACTTTCTCAATCAACCTTGAAAGCATATAGGAGCCTCGTGGATAAAATTTGATTAAGGGTAGACACTGGAGTGAAAGATCAAAGAATTTATTGCATGCCTATCACTAGATCCTTTGTGCATCCAAGAGTGCAATAAGAAAATTTCAAAATATCTATATGGAGTGATAAACAAAGACACAAAAATCATTGACAATCCACTATAAAACCAAAGGAACAATGACTATGTTGAATATTGGTTCTAGACAATTACGAGTATGCAACATTCCTCCATTATTCAACATTTCTTGGCACTATATCAATCATAGTAGTTGGTTTCTCATATCCCAGTATTTATTGAGGTACACTTTTTTGATTTCGGTATGAGTATACCTGAGATCTTGTTACACAAATGGATCCATTGCAAGTATTATTATACTTTAAAGAGATTTTATTTTTCAAGAAAATTAGTATAGGATTGAAGAATAAATAAATAAGCAAAATAGTAAAGATAGAAAAAGTCGAGTTACGAAAACTAGTTTACTAGCGCAATGAGACAAGAGATTTTACTTGAAAACCACGTTACTCGTGGGAAAAACTCACAATAAGTTTTTCATGTGGGTTCAATCTTTTATTGTGATTCTTCAAATAAATTTTGTTCTATACTCATATTAGATAATGTGGGATTCCTTAATTCTTTCCTTCCAGTAGGTATTGTCCCATCGACTTCAACACTCTATTTAGGATCAAGATGAAGGGATATTTATAATTCCTTGGAACTTGTATCCTCAATGACAGGTTTCCTTGTTGATAGCAGTGGGGATGCATTAATGTCTCTTGAATATCACATCTTGTGGGTTACTCGATGCCAGCACATTCATTTGTGTCTGACATTATGCAATAAGGTACCTTGATGCTCATTGAGATAACTAGTGAGTAGTCTCATGTTGGTTACTGACCTCCATTAATGGTTGGTAATCCAATGGTTTCTTTCCATGCTCGACTTCAACATTGTCAGGATGTAATCATTTCACCTCTCCTGTGCAAACGGTGAATCGTTGGTCATATTGACCCTTCAAGACTCGAAGATTAACCACTGATTACAATTTTGTCTTAAATTACCTTAAACGGTGGCCACCTTAACCTTTCAAGGAAACTAGACACCAACACTGCCTTGATTAAACCGTTTAGAAGATCGAAGGGGCATTTTTTTAGTGTTTTAAATACCACAGTTGAATTGTAATCTATTGACTGTAGCTTGAAAGCATTTTTTTGAATAAAATTTGTTATTCTGTGTTTGGAGGAGTGCTCTGTGTTTTTAGTTGTTTTTATTAAGTTCGTAAACTCTGTTCTAGTTTTTCTTATTCAATTCATCTGTCATCTTGTCTAATTGAATCTCTCATCTTCCAACACGCAAACACCAAAAACCTCGAACTGCTGAGCTCACGGCTTGTTCGCAATATCGCAACTCACGAGTTTTTGTGTTATTTAATTTCTGTGTTGGGTGCTTCCAATTGTCGAGATATGAAGTGTTGGGTCCCACGACCCTCTCGCGTATCATAGCTAGGCAATATCATTGCGTTGTGTTTTTGGGGTCCGGGTGTTGTAATCACCAAGACCTGAGTGTCGATGTGCCTCCATCTCTCACATTTGGTATTAGAGATGACAGTCTATCCTACAGTGCATCCTGTCGATTGCTCATTTCAACGCATATAATTCCTATTACTTCCCAATTTCACTTTCCTATTTTCTTGCGTGAAGGTTTATTTGATTTCTTTCAAAATTTTATAAATGGCTATGTCTCGTAGCAGTTCTTCTCAGATTCAGGTTCGTGAGAAGTCATATGATTCCTGGTATATTCGGATGAGGACGATTTTGCATTCTTAGGATTTGTGGACTTATGTTATTGATGGTTATGTCGAGCCAGCTAATGCTACAACAGAATTGGCTCTGTCTAATGTTGATCGTGTTTTGTTGAAGGAAAACAGGAAGAAGGATAACAAGGCTCTTGGATTAATCTTGCAAGGATTAAATGAATCCATTTTTATGAAGATTGCTAGTGCTACATGTTTGAAGATGGCTTGGGACATTCTTGAAACCTGTTATCAAGGAGTTTCCAAGGTGAAGACAGTCAAGTTGCAGAATTTGAGAAGGGATTTCGAAAATCTGAAGATGAAGGATAATCAAAGTGTTGAAACTTTCATGACTCAAGTGATGAGTGTTGTGAACGAGCTTAGGCAGTATGGAGATGATGTTGAGAATAAAAGAGTTATTGAGAAAGTGTTGAGGAGTTTACCCAAGAAGTTTGAACCTATTGTTGTACCCATAGAGGAATTTAAAGATTTAAGTCAAATGCAAATTGATGAATTAACTGGTTCTTTGGTTTCTCATGAATATAGGATATCTACATATGCAGAAGGATCATTGGAGAATGCATTGAAATCACAATTGCATGTTACCAGAGCCAAATTCAGAGGAAGGTTTTATACTCATGGAAGAGGAGGTCAATTTTCTGGTCAAAGGGATAACATAATTGAATTAGAGTCCGAGCAGAAGTCCCAGCAAAATTCTCCTAATTTAAGAGAGAGCAACAACAAACCCTAGCAGCAAGAAAATTAGAGGTATGATAAAACTAAAGTAAAATGTTATTATTGTAAGAAGTTTGGGCATTTTTCTAACAAATGTTGGAAGAAGCAGGCAGATGTTGGAAAGCAGTTTGCACATATCACAAATGAGTCTGAGGATCATCAAAATCCTGTGTTTTTGACCTGTAATGTCACTCAGGAAACTGAAAATGATATTTGGTTTTTGGATAGTGGTTGTAGTAACCACATGACTAGTAATACGGATTTATTTTCCTTTATTAATAATAGTATTCAGTATGAACTAAAACTGGGAAATGACTGTAATGTTACAGTTAATGGTAAAGATGTAGTTCCAGTTTACACTAAGGATAATCAAGAAAGAAATATTGATGATGTTTATTTTTTGCCTGGTCTAAAATGAAATATTATTAGTGTTGGACAACTGATGGAGAAAAAGTATAGAGTATTCTTCATGAACAAGGTATGTACAATCTATGACAAAGTTCCCAGCAAACAATTGATTCCAAGAGTAGAGATGACCAAGAATAGGATGTTTCCACTTGTTATGAAAAATGATTTGAGTGGTTCTTTGAATTCTTATAAAGATGAAAGTCTAGATGAATCTTGTCATGGAATTTGAGATATGTTCATTTACATTTTGGCGGCTTATATCTATTACAGAAGAAACAAATGGTAAAGGGGTTACCTTTTATTCAACAACCTGCAAGCTCTTGTGAGAGTTGTATACTTGAAAAACATCACAGAGAGAAATTTGTTTCAGGTGTTTCCTAAAGAGCAAAAGCTCCATTGGAAATTGTCCACAGAGATTTATGTGGACCTATGAAAACACCTTCTTTAACTGGCTATGCTTATTTTATGACTTTCATTGATGATTTCAGTAGGAAGACTTGGTTGTATTTGTTGAAACAAAAATCTGAAGCCTTTGATGTTTTCAAGAAGTTTAAGTCTATGGTTGAGAATGAGAGTGGTCAAACCATTAAGATATTAAGGTCTGACAAAGGAGGTGAATATAAAATGAATGAATTCATTGAATTTTGTGATCTTCATGGAATTAAAAGGCAGTTTACGGCTTGATATACTCCACAACAGAATGGAGTGGTTGAAAGGAAGAATCAGACCATCTTGGACATGGCTCGAAGCATGTTGAAAGAAAAACATCTTTCAAATGAATATTGGGAAGATCCAGTTATTTTCTTTGTTTTTATCTTGAATAGAAGTCCGACCAAGACTGTGAGGGATCGTGTACCTGAGGAATCCTGGGATGGTAAGTCTTGCAATGTTTCTCATTTTAGAATTTTTGGATGTGTTGCATTTGCGCATGTACCTGCAGAAATGAGGAGGAAGTTGGATGACAGAAGCGAGATATGTATCTTTGTTGGATACAATGAAGAGTCTAGGGAATATAAACTCTACAATCCCATCACCTAGAAATATGTAATCAACAGAGATGTTCAATTTAAAGAAGATGAAGTCTAGGATGGAAGTATTGATAAATATGTTTCAGAGGGAGTTGTGTTACCCCATGAAGATGATGATGGAGCTGAGCAAGCTGAAGGAGATGGACAAATGGTTCCACATGCACATATGCCTATAGCAAGAAGTCCAACAAGGAAAGCACCAGATTTCAACCCATCTCAATTTGGAATGCCTAGAACTCATGAGCGTGGTGAGCCATCTGGACATGGTGGACATCAAACAGATTCACAGGTAAGTAGTGAATCAAATCTTACTTTAGCTTCATTGAAAAACAGATTAAAAGGACAGAAAAATAGAAGCTTAAGAGAACTATATGATTAGAATGAAGAAGTAGATCATATTTCAAATTTTGCATTAATGGCATGTGATCCTGTAAGTTTTGATGAATATGCTAAAGATGATGTCTGGATAAAAGAAATGGATGAGGATATTGATTCCATTGAAAGAAATAACACTTGGGATCTTGTAGATGTGTTAAGTGGGTTTACAAGACTAAGCTGAATGAAGATTCAGAAGTTGAAAAGTACAAGGCAAGATTTGTAGCTCAGGGGTTTAGTCAGCAACTCGACATTGATTACAATGAAACATTTTCTCTTGTAGCAAGAATTGACACCGTGAGAATGGTCTTAGCTATTGTAGCTTAGAATAGATGGATTATAAATCAGATGGACGTTAAGTTTGCATTCTTAAATGGATATTTGGAAGAAGAGGTTTATGTAAGACAACCTTTGGGTTATGAGATTGATAAGAATAGAGATAAAGTTTACAAGTTAAGAAAGGATTTATATGGATTGAAGCAGGCATCCAGAGTTCGGTATAGAAGGAGTGATGAATACCTGATCAGTGTTGGATTCAACAGAAGTCCAAGTGAACCAACTATGTATACAAAGGTAAATCAGGAAGGTAAAATTTTGATTGTCTCTTTATATGTCGATGACCTGATTTTTACTGGAGAACTATCTGTAGATGATTTTAAAAATTCCATGAAAACAGAGTTTGAGATGACTGATTTAAGATTGATGAAATATTTTCTTGGAATTGAAGTGGATCAATCTGATGATGGAATTTTCATTTGAAAAACTAACTATGCAAATGAGGTGGTGAAAAGGTTTAGAATGCTGAATTGCAAGCCAGCTGTAACACCAATGGAAACTGGTATTAAAATTAGCAAGTATGATGAGGGACCATACGTTGATCCAACTCTGTATAAGAGGCTAATTGGAAGCCTTATGTACTTAAAAACAACCAGACCTGATATAATGTTTGTTGTAAGTTTGATTTTGAGATTCATGGAGAGTCCGAAGAGTACTCATTGGCAAGAAAGAAAGAGGATCGTGAGATATGTTGCTGAGACAACTGACTTTGGTATCCAATACACATCAAGCTTAAACTTTGAGCTGATCGGATATAGTGATAGTGATTTTGCAGGAGCCATTGATGATAGGAAGAGCACATCTAGGTATGTGTTCAGTTTTGGATCTGGAGCAATGGAATGGGCATCAAAGAAACAACCCATTGTGACTGTATCCTCTACTGAGGCAGAGTATGTTGCAATAGTTGCAGCTGCATGTCAAGCTGTGTGGATGAGAAGGGTCTGGAATGAATTTTTGCATGACCAAAATGATGCAACCCAAATTGTCTGTGACAATAAATCTACCATTGCACTGTCAAAAAATCACGTCTTTCACAAACATAGTAAGCACATTGATACAAGGTATCATTTCATTCGAGAGTTGGTAAATGACAATGAAATTTTTGTTCAGTTCTACAGGTCTGAAGAACAATTTGTAGACATCTTTACGAAGCCTTTGGGAAGTGAACTATTTAAAATCCATAGAAGAAATATTGGGGTCTGTAAGTTGTAATGCATTGTTTACAACACTTTTGTTTTACTTGTTTTAGTTTATTTGGATCTGAAATGATTAAGAGGGAGTATGTTAGGATGTAATCATTTCACTGCTCATGTGCAAATGGTGAATCGGTGGCCATCTTGACCCTTCAAGACTTGAATATTAACCATCGATTACTATTTTGTCTTACATTACCTTAAACGATGGTCGCCTTAACCTTTCAAGGCAACCAAACACCAACATCGCCTTGATTAAACCTTTTAGAAAATCGAAGGGGCATTTTTTTAGTGTTTTAAATACCACAGTTGAATTGTAATCTGTTGACTGTAGCTTGAAAGCATTTTTTTGAATAAAATTTGTTATTCTGTGTTTGGAGGAGTGCTTTTTCTTTTTACTTGTTTTTATTGAGTTCGTAAACTCTGTTCTGGTTTTTCTTATTCGATTCATCTGCCAGCTTGTCTAATTGAATCACTCGTCTTCCAACACGCAGACACAAGAAACCTCAAACTGTTGAGCTCACGGCTTGTTCGCAATATCGCGACTCGCGAGTTTTTGTGTTATTTCATTTCTGTGTTGGGTGCTTCCAATTGCTAAGACCCAAACTGCTTGGTCCCATGGCCCTCTCACGTATCGCGACTCGACAATATTGCTATGTTGTGTTTTTGGTGTCTTGTAATCACCCGAGTGTCGATGTGCCTCCGTCTCTCACAAGAACATTCATTCGCATGGTAAGAATTGTAATCACCCGAGTGTCGATGTGCCTCCGTCTCTCACAAGAACATTCATTCGCATGGTAAGAATTGTACAACATATTCAAGTTTTTTATGAAGGCTATATGGTTTAATGATATCAACAGTTACAACGTTTTTCACATTTTGCAAATCATGGTTTTTATTTGGAATTGGTTCCAAAAATATTTTTATTTGATACATATGACTAGCACGGCCTCTAACTCGCGGCTGAGAACATCGAAAGGTTGGCTGAGAACGCGTGCCATAAAACGTCTGTGGTAATTCGTAATTCGTCTGAAGTAATATGAAACGTTTGGCTGCACGGTTTAATCCTATTTAATCATTTAAACGTGGCAATTACATATCCTTACAGTAATTTTTTAATGTAATTAGGTAAATGTTAAAAAGTAAACATGTTAATGGATGTCTTGATAAATGCAAGAAAGTTAAGGTGTACGCCTTTCGACGTAATAAATGTGATCAACATAATAAACATAATAGAGTTTCAAACTAAAAATAACATCTAGACCTTTAAGTTCAACAACACATCTAGTTCCATATTATCTACCAACCACCAACATCATAGAACTCTTTCACTCATCAACCTCTTCATTCTTCCAATAGTCAACAATAGTTCTTTATTCAACAAATGACACATAACACAGTCGACATCAACAATAAAACTTTTCATCAAAATCAAATTTGGTTCATAATTCCCTTTCCAACTTCAACAAAATGAAATGGAACCCAAATCATGGTCGCAGGGATTCAAATATCACATCTCAGAAGGATGCATGAGGACAAGCATCATCCCCGCTATGGGGGAGAGAGAGTATTGAGTTCCACATTTCAATCCAGAGCTTACAGTTCAAACTATGCCACATGGGATCTTCAGGTCAAGTCAATTTATACAGTTTTGAGACTTTCTGTAGTTCCAAGGTTTTTAAGTCGCTACCCAAATTCCCATGTAAATCCCATGTAAATGTATTTTAAGAAAATATTGGACATTAACTTGTTCCTCAGTATAATATGCATCAATATGCATCACCGGTTTCACGAAACGATTGTAAATTTCATGCATTATGTCATGAAATTGATGAATCACAAGTTCTGAAGTTTCATCAACAATTTTCAAATCTTCATCAACAATTGTCATATCTTCATTAGCAATTTCTTATCTTTATCAATAGTTTCAAAAAAATTCCGCATTAGTAGTGGCAGCAATAAAAAGTACAAAATCAATTTTAGATCCTACTCATGTTCTTGCAGAAAAGAATAAGAACTTCATATCAGTGCTTCACTGTTTTCAGAATTTCTAGTACCTTTCCAGTGATTTTTGAATGATGATTTGCTACTAGAATTCTTAGTATTACAGTTCCAACTCCTTCTGATAGTCTTCAACGTACTCTTTTTTGCCTAAGAATCCAACCACCAGAGGAAATTTGCACAAGATTAGAGCCTAGTTTGCAATATGAAGATATCCTGATCAAGATAGTACCTAAAACTTCTAGATTTTTAGCGATTATAGGGTTTTTTCTGTAGCTACCGGAATTTCCATGTAAAGTGTTGTAGCAACCATATTTCCTACAAAAAACTATTTTCAGGGATGATCTATGTGCGTCATTTGCATGTAGATGAGGCTGAATTAAGGAATTCTTAGACATGGGTTTCGAGGAAAAGGGAACAATTTGAGTAAATCACGGGAATACATTTCAAAAATTGCACAACAAGGGCTGTAGAGATATGTTTTAAAAGAATAATTTTATGTCATTTCCATATTTTATCTAGCGGTCGTTTTCAAAAAAATTCATTGATTCACATGGTTGCGTAAGTACAAAAAAAAATCAGACACATGGACTTTGTTCATATGCGAATCAATATAGTTTCATATTGTTTTGGTTGGTTCTAAATTCACTGAATGTAGTGCCACCCTCCGATCAAAGTTTCACATCCATATGGTATAGTTCAGTTTGAGTGGAAACCACCACAATTCATTTCCATTTATCAACATTCATCGTCTCCAGCATCCTTGCTCTCTCTCATATTTGAAGTTCTTTCTCAACTCTAATATACCTCATCTTCAGCTCTCAACAAACATACATCAAGGTCCCATCGTTGCTAGACCTAGTTCAACATACAGTGTCAATATAAGCTCGATATAAAGATAAACTTGAGGTAAAAATTAATGTATGATTTTTTATTTGTTAAAAATTTTGGAAAGTACGATGAAGATCAATATTGATATTCCATTCACTTTTTCTGCCATTTCTGGTAGACCACCATTTTTTTACATTTCATCTTTTCATCTATCCTTTCCATTCTCAGCCTACCCATTGGTTGTAGCCAACTGTAAAGAAAATCTCCATTGTTTCAAAACGACATTAAGGTAGTACTTTGTTCTCTGTGTGATAGTAATAATAATTCAACATCGAAGAACTTCATCCATCCGCACTATTTTGTATGTGAAGACATAAAACTTCATTATTGTTGCCTGCTCAAACATATCTCATATAAAATCTGTTTGTGAAAAAAGAAAAAAAAACATAGTATGCAATGTACCATCAATGACAGGATGTAAATATCAAAAGTATAACATATAGTTTTTGCATATATCAGGTTCCTTACTTCATTTTCATGAGGACATGCAAATATATTGACGTGGGGGAGATGTTGGGTCGCCATTTTTTCATCCCTTTACGAGCCCTTTGTGATCATATTGTTTTGTTTTTCCATTCCAGCAATTTATTTCCATATTCCTTCATGAACATACCAAGACTAAATTATAAGCATCAAGTGGTTAATTATTATTTATTTATTTATTTATAATGAATTAAGATGGATTATACTTTCATTTTATTGATGATGGTTTCTTAAGAAATTCTAGTAATCAAGCACACAATTTCCGCAACAATTTCCACGGCTAGTATATTTACGAAGAGATTCCACAATATGGGTTGTGTTGACAAATTCATCGATATGGTTTCATCTTGCTTGGATCCGACCCATGTCAAAAATATGCAACCCCATCTCATGGTCAATGCTTCAGTCAAACCCATGCCATATTATTAGAGGTAGTTTTGCAGTGTCATTTTTCAGCACAAAAAGGTGAATATAGAAACTAAGGGAGATCGGTTTTGTGCAGAATTTTTAAAACCCACAACAACACTTAATTTGGGAAAATCCATTTTGAATAAATGTCCATATCTCTCAAATTGTGCATTTTATAGGAAATTGTCTGGGGCATCCCCTAATTGGGCTCAAAACCCTTATTTCATTTGATTTGTTGGTTAGAATATTGCGGGATTTGTTGTAATTCACTCTTGTATAAATATGCAATCATTATGTAGAGAGATGGCGAACCTACGAGGATATCCTTTTAAATTTCTAATTTCGATTCCAATAATACCGAAGATATTATGTTTTGTAGATTGTGCGTAATTCTCCAGTAGTCTGATCATTTTCCAGTAGCACCTAGCTAGCTAGGAAGGGACCTTCAACTCTGTCATACATTGCTATGTTTCACTAGTTTGTTTTGTTTTTCATACATTGCTCTAATTTTGATTGTAATGATCGCATTGATTAATATGGTGTGTGTATTGTTTTTATCTTTTTGTTTGAATATTAATGTGCACAATTTAGATTTATTTGATTATATTTTTTTGTTTGATCACTATATAATTAATTAAGACATTAAATATTAGGGATCTAATTTGGTAAAAAATATAATCACGTGAATATAGTGATATTATTTGAATCAATTTTCAGTTTGTTTAAATCTTATTATGTGGTGTAAGAACAAACTTACCTGAATATCCATCTTAACTTTTTAATTGAAACTTGTTAAAAAATAAAATCACATGAACATTTAATAAATGAAATATTGTGATATTATTTGAATGAACTTTGATCGAGTGACTATACATTTATATAGTGTAGTTCCACTTTGGGTTTGTTTAAATTTTATTGTGTGGTGTAAGAACAAACTTACCTGAACATCCATCTTAACTTTTTAATTGAAAAAAATGCACATGAATCATTCTAAGAACACACTTGTTCATATTCAATGTGAACGATTATAAAATGTTCTTAGTAATTGTAGTAGATGATAGGAATTCATAATTTAGATGAATTTGTATTTAATGTTTTATTGCTCTCTTTTATAGTCCTTTATTTCCTTTTCATTATATTTGAGGGTGATAAACAAATCCTTAGAGTAATTTTTAATAGGATAAGTCTTTTTTTGATAAATAACATGAGGGTGTTTTATTTTTGAAACACTAGATTCATGGTATACATAAATTACAACACTAGATTCACTAGATTCACGTTGTACAAAACTTACCACCAAGCTAAATCAAATACCAATCAAACTTTGAGAAAAATTCATGAACCATTTCATAAGTATAGCTACTTTCATTTATTGCATTGAAGTGTCAAATGTGAGGGTTTGAAGTAGTTTTCCAACATTAGTGGTTAGAATAGGTTATGATCCTAAATATGGGAGAAAGGATGGAGAAATAGGGACCCAACACATGGTTGGATTCGATTGACTAGATAAAGTTATGGATGGAACAATTTGCATTTTAAAAGGAAATCAAGAATTCTCAAATATATATGTTCTACCTTCAATATGTTGAAGAATAAGATCCTTGAATCCAAGAGCTCTAATTACTATATTTCATTATATGAAAATAACAACTTAGAGGAAATCAATTTGTATAGATATCCTTAAGTTCACTTTCACCACAAGATAAACATGGACTATAATGTTCATAAAAGGATTAAAGGATTAATGGAGGATATGAACTACAATGTTCATAAAAGGATTAATGGAGGAACACATTTAAAGTATTAGATTTTTTGTTTTGGGGAAAAATGGAAGTCCTCTTTCATGCATTCATTACTAGAATTATTTCTTCTAGAGAATATGGGAAAGAAATTAATTCTAGAAAATATGAGAGAAAATTTGAGAAACTCATGAAGTAATTTATCATCTATGATTTTAAAATTAAATGAAATATAATCTTAGAGATTAAGTTAAACTAAATTAAATTAACATGTTCTTAGATATTGGGCTTACACCAATTGAAATCAAAATTATGATTATGCACTTGATGTATAAGAACAAGATAATAAACATCATTGATTCTAATTTCATTTTAGGCAACAACTTAACAAAGGATAACATAAACATACTAATTTTTGGTACCATTAAATATTTATATCACTAATTATGCCATCATAACTAAATTTAAAGAGAAATAGTTGAGTAACTTAGAAGTTTTTTTTATTAGATATTAAATTACTATAAAAGGGTATTAACCCCTACTCAAAATATTAAAAGTATCTTTATGTTATAATTAAATTAAAAAAAATTAATATTCTTAAAGTAAAAGTAAACTTTGATTCTTTTTGTAGTGAAAGTACATGTTCTACAAAACATAAAACACCATGGAACAAATAATACTTAACTTTTGTGATACTAAAAAATGGCTTTGAAAAAACATTTTTTTAATGCTTAATTTTTTTTTTGCAACACTAAGAGTTTTTATAGATTTTTAATCAATGAAAACTAAACAGATCTAAGAATGTTTCTCTAATATTTTTAATTATAAAAATAAAATATTATTTTTTATTTATTTATTGTAATTTTTTAAGAAATTGACTAGTAAAATCTGTTGACAGAGAATAATCATTATCATCACATCATGTACTTAAAAAAAATCTTTAATTGCAAGCACAATTTGAAAAAAAAAAATGGAAAATAAAGTACAAAGAGAACAATAAAGAGAATGGAAAATTTGAAATATGGAATGTACTTTAAAATCTTTAATTACAAGTACAAATTAAAAAAATGGAAAATAAAGTGCAAAGAGAACAATAAAGAGAATGGAAAATTTGAAATATGGAATGGTATAACATTAAGTATGGACCGGCTTGGTATTGGAGAATATATCTAAATCTCAGCACTGTTTTGCAGCTATGAAGAGAATTATAATAGAGAATGAAAAGTTTGAGGTATGATATGGTTAATGCTAATTATAAAATTTGATGCAAGCAAAGTTTTACCAGACATATCAATAGTGGTTTCATTTATAAACATATTTAGTTACTTCTATAAGATTTCCTAAATAGGTGCACATTGTTGTGTCAGAGGAAACACGTAGAGGGATCGCAAGCAAATTCAAAGACCAATTCTTTCACGTTATTTCGCCACTACCAATCATCCAAAATTTTCTACATGAATAGAGATTAACATTAACCTGTCCACTAGGTTTGGAGTTAATAAGGTGGGAAGACCAGAGCACGTTTAATGGATGAAATGTCAAAATGATATCATAAAAATGTTTAATAATATATATTACATAATTTGAATTGGATTTCTTCAAACTTCTGTCCTAATCACATCATCACATTTCCATATCTTGTCATATGGATAAGATAAAAATATAAATTTGTTGGATATCATCCCCGTCCTTAAATCAAAATATTCTCAACGATATGTATCTATCTCAAGAGAAGATAGTTTTGGAGAATACCTCATCCAATGCAATCCCACATGAGTAAGCAACAATGTTTGTTTGGAATTAAAAGGATCATTATATCAGTTGTACTAGTTAATGGAAAATATGGAAAAAAAAAAAACATAGTTCGATCAACCATAGTTATTAGAGCCTTTTCCAAACATACCATATTCAGGATATTCTTACTCTATTTGCATGTCATTGAATGTGAGGTGTAAGTAATCATTTATAGTTCGATTTATATAATAAATATGTGTAAGGTGTAACTAATTATTTATAGTTTAATTTATACAATAAATATGTAAGAATAACATATGTTATATGTATTACATATAACATATGTTATATGTTGCATGTCCTTGAATGTGAGATGAAAGTAATTATTTATAGTTTGATTTATGATGCAACACGCACTCGCAAGCACGTCCTCTTACAAGATCTTTTCTTCCTTCTCGGCCCGAAGAACTCAAATGTTCTTCTATTTCCCTATCGGGAAATCTGCACCCACAGAACTCTTCGCTCGATCCCCTCTCTTTACTTATCAGGGAATCGGGCTTCGCGACTTCACGAGGTCAGTGGTCGAGCGCTGGTGTTTCGAATCCCCGAAACCTGATGCAAGTTAATGCCGACCCTTCTCCTATATCGGAACTTTCCTTATCGTTATTTCAACACTCGTGGTGTCGAGCAACTCGGTTCTCCGACTCCCGAGCCCTGATATGCCGAACCTCCGATGCACTCGCGGGTTGACTTTTCAATGCCCGTCACCTCCGTCGGGATTTTGGAGTTCGCGGTATCGCGAATCCTGACACAATTGTTTCGAGACTTCTCGCAGCGAAACCCCGATAAGGCATGCCACCTGTCCACCTCAGTAACTCCGCTATGGCCGACACTGTTCTTTAGCCGTCGGGATATCGCGTATCGCGATTTCGCGATTCCCGTTGCAATGTTTTGGAGTTTCGATCGACGAAACCCCGATACACGATATACGTGTAGATCCAATGGTCTTTGTGGCCCTGATCAATGACTTTTCCCCTCCTGAGATTTAAACGTTTTTTGAGGATACGTCCCCATATCTTCCCTGCACTTCTGGGAGATCTAACGATCCACGGATTATCGTGAATTCTCCTCAGAGAATACCGACTGTCCGTTTCTTCTTCGATGATTCCTACGAAATGACTAAGTGTTTTCCATAGAAATCGCCCACCTACAACGTGAACTTACAATGCCTGCTTAACCATTCAAGGAACAACTTTTCTGTGTTGTCCCTCAATAGATTTGAAGGCCTCTCCTTCTTGAGCTTTGATAAAAGACCCTTTGCACGCACTCCTTGCGGAAACCTTCAAACACGTCTAAGTGTTTGACTTCTTTCGACTCTACGCACACCTGCAGCAGCAGTCCATCCACTCTCGCTCGGGTTCGCAACCCTGAACTTCACTCAGCCTGCGCACTTCTTGCACGACTCCTGTGCCCAACTGCACCTTTGGGATGAATGAGAACAAAAACTATCTCTATATGAACCCTTTGTCAATGCACTCCTTGCAGACACTTCAACTGCACTCCTTGCAGGAATTCTCTGGCTCAAATAGAGAAACAATTTAAACTCATTCATTCTTCCTCTCAGACTTCAATTCAAACATGAAATCACATACACAGCATATCAAAGCAAATGTATAAGAGGTAGAAAACATTCATGAACATAACATTAATACACAGAGAACAACACAAACCATGAATTTGAATCAATCTCTTCTATTAATTCAAGTATCTGTACATGGGTGTTCTTACACAGTTCTCTGCATGCTCTTGCTCCTATGCTTCAATCTTCCATCTATCTTACCAATGCACAATGAGGGTGTCTATATCTCGTTTCCCTCTTGTGCTCTACAACTGTCTAGTCTATAATTAAAGTCTACCTACTTTACATTAACTACTTTAAATGCCTCCTACCTACTAAGGACGAGAGCAATCTGCTCAAGGTCCATTTACAATATACAAGTGCGCTTCATCTTAATGGCTCATTTAAGATCGCACAACAACTTCAAGGTGTTTTCAAAATTTGTGTTGGTTTGTCCAGTTGCCCTTCACTTCCGCGTTGTCTCGCTTGATGTGGGAGATGCTCCTGCATCATACTCCCTCGCCTGAAAACTTTCATGGGCTCCTGTCCATGAGCTCCTGCACGGTCTGTCCATACTTTTGTATCTTTGCTTCACTCTCCCAGATGGCATATTCAACTGGATGGTTCTTCCATTTGACCAGATACTCAAAGTATTCTTTCCTCCTGGTCTTCTTGCTCACTCTCTTGTCCAGTATGCTTTCTATCTGTGGCTTCTCTACAACTCGCATCTTCTTTCGCCACTGAACCTCTGACTGTTCATATCCAATCTTTGTTTCTCCAACTCTGTATGGGTACAAATCTGAGACATTGAATATTGGAGATATTCCGATCCCATCGGGTAATTCAATCTTATAAGCATTTTGCCCAAACTTCTTCAAGACCCTACATGGCCCGATTTTCTTCATCTTCAGTTTGTTGTATGTTCCTCTCGGGAACCTTTATTTTCTCAAATGTGCCAGAACCAGATCACCAACCTCAAACTGAAGTTGTCTCCGATGCTTATCTTCTCAGCGTTTATATTCTTGGCTTGATTTCAGCAATCGCTCATTCACCTGGCTGTGAAGTTCTTTCATCACCTCTGCAAATTCTTCTGCATTAGCACTGCTAGTCGCAGTCTGTTCTGAATCCCTCAGTTCATAAATTCCTCTTGGTTGCATCCCATAGACAACTTTAAACGGACTCTTCCCTGTACTCATGTTCACTGAGTCATTATAAGTGAACTCTGCCTGTGGTAATACATTGTCCCAATGGCTATGGTGTTCAGTCACCAGGCTCCTCAGCAAGTATCCCAAACTTCTGTTCACTACTTATGTCTGTCCATCCATCTGAGGCTGATAAGTTGAACTAAAAGACAAGTTAGTTCCCAGCTTCTTCCATAAGGTCCTCCAGAAATGCCCTATGAACTTCGTATCTCTATCCGAAACTATACTCCTTGGTAAGCCGTGAAGTCAAATGAGTTCTTTGAAAAACAGGTTCGCAATGTGAGTTGCGTCACTGGTTTTCTAACATGGAATGAAGTGTGCCATTTTGGAAAATCTATCCACCACCACAAAGATTGAATCAACACCTCTTTGTGTTCTTGGAAACCCCAATATGAAATCCATGCTAATTGCATCCCATGGCCTTTCTAGTATGGGAAATGGTTGATAGAATCCTACATTCTGTCTCCTTCCCTTCAAATGTTGGCAAACTCTACATCTGACCACAAATCTCTTGACATCCGCTCGCATTCCCGGCCAAAAATATGACTCATTCAATCTTGTGAATGTCTTGTCATGGCCAAAATCCCCTGCCAATCCTCCACTGTGTTTTTCCTTCAGCAAATTCTCCCTCATGGAGCATTTTCGAATACACAGTTGATTACCTCTGAACAATAATCCTTCCTGGATCATATACTCTATCCACGGGCTTCTGTCTCTGAGAATTGGATTCTTAGCTGCTTCATACGCCTTCTTAAAATCCTGATCATCAACGTACATGTTCCTGAGATCATCAAAACCCAATGTTTTGACTCGAACTCCTCCAACAACAAACACTTCCTGCTCAAAGCATCAACAACTTTGTTAGCAGTACCGGAAATATGTTTAATCACAAAAGTGAAATTTTGCATATATTCAATCCATTTGACATGTTTCTGATTCAACTTTTCCTATTGCGTCACAAACTGCAGTGCATGATTGTCACTATACAAGACCAACTCTTTCAGTATCAAGTAATGCCTCCATTTCTTCAGTGCTTGTATGATAGCGTAAAATTCCTTATCATAAGTGGAATATTTCAACTTTGCTTCATTCAGCTTCTTGCTGAAATACACTATCGGCATGTCTTCTTGACTCAAGACTGCTCCGATTGCAAACCCGCTTGCATCGCATTTCACCTGAAATGTCTTTTGGAAATCCAGCAACACCAAAACTAGTTGTTCTGTGATCTTCCTCTTCAACAGATTGAAATTTTTCTCAGCCTCATCAGTCAAGTGAAAATACTTATGTCTTTTCTTCACTGTGTCCATCATCGCTACACTAATTCCACTAAAATTCCTGATGAATTTTCGGTAGAAACTAGCCAATCCATGAAAACTTCTCACGTCAAAGATATTCTCCAGTGATGGCCAATTCTTGATCAGTTCCACCTTATCTGGATCCATCCTCAACTCATTTTCTGAAATAACAAAACCCAAGTAAATGAGTTATGTCTTCATCAATGAGGATTTCTTCATGTTTATAAGCAGCTTCTCTTGCTGTAATCTTTTCATCAAAATAGTCAAGTGTTTTAGATGCTCGTCCCTTGTTTTACTAAAGATCAGTATGTCATCTAAATACACAATGACAAATTTCCCAATGAACTCTTTCAGGACTTTGTTCATCAACCTTATGAAGGTACTCGGTGCATTTCTTAAGCCAAATGGCATAACAAGCCATTCATACAATCCCTCGTTGGTTTTGAATGCGGTCTTCCATTCATCACCTTCTCTCATGCGAATCTGGTGATATCCGCTTTTCAAATCAATCTTTGAAAAGTACTTTGCTCCACTAAAGCAATCCATCAGATCATCCATCCTCGGCAATGGAAATCTATACCTGATGGTTATCTTATTTATCGTCCTTGAGTCAATACACATCCTCTAGCCTCCGTCTTTCTTTGGAATAAGTACTGTTGGAACAACACATGGACTCAATCTTTCCCTGACTAAACCTTTTTCCAACAAATCCTGGACGTGCCTCTTAACCTCTTCATTCTCTTGCAGCGTGAATCTGTACGCGGATTTATTCGACAAACTAGCTCCCGATATGAGATCAATATGATGACTCTGTTAAGTACCTATACCAGATCTACAAATATACTTCAATAATACCAAGAATAAACTATAAACCATTCACCATAACATGAACACAAGAAATAGAGAAAACCTTTAAGGTAGGGTAACACCATATATTAACCCTTATGGAAGGATAAAACTCCTCAAGCAATCCTTGCTTTTACAATCATAATATT
>ML777837.1:672666-704154 GCA_009831015.1 Picea engelmannii
CTCCTTGTTCCTCAGAACAATCGCCAACCCTGAGACCTTAAATGGTCAAAATCGATGGGAACCTGGGCTTGAGCATTGTTTATGTGTCCTGGAGGTCCTAACCATTGCAGGGTAGGATGAGCAGGTAGTCATTCTTATTCTTCATTGGTTGAATGTCGTATTTTTCTTCCAGGTGCTTGATGTGATTTTATGTTAGGTTGTTAGTTTGTCGTTGCATGAGTTGCATGCGTTGTGTTCATCATTGTGTTGCGATGTTGAGTATAATATCATTATTACCTTTCTACACACACAAAAAAAAGAAAAAAAAGAAAAATTAACGCTGCTTTTACCGGTTGTACATTGTAGGAGTCTTACCAAATGGGTATGTTACACATCGTATTAGAGTGGGTTCAAACTGCGACTTGGGATCGCTACGACTTTCATTGATATGATTGATTATACTATTGCTAATCAAGTTGACTTGTATTCGTGCAGGTAATCATGGTTATAAGACGTCGTGGAGGCAGACGACGGGGTGCTAGGGGAGGAGGCGCGACGCCTTCAGTAGCATCCATGCCTGAGGGGTCTAACCCCGAGGGAGACGAGCAGGTTCTCAGACAGGAGCAGATAGTAGTTGGTGATGCAGTCAGAATGATGACATCTTTTCAACACATGTTTGAGGCTTTGATTAACCGTTTGGACGGAGATGAGGCCAGTGTGCCGACATCCACTGAGGTTCCACCGTGTGCTCCGGTCAGTACTGGTAGCGTTCATCGAGAACTTGAGAAGGTCAAATTTCTTGAGTTCTTTGGTGCTCCGGATGGCGCAGCGGCTGAGGCATGGTTGGATAACATGGCGATGTTCTTGGCACTTTGCTATTATACCTTCAACATGAAGGTCCGCATGTCGGTCTTCCAACTAAAGGGGAGCGCTCTTCTATGGTGGAAGACGCTCCTACCGCAGTTGAACGTGGTCGTTGAAGATGTATCTTGGGAACTGTTCGAGGAACGGTTCCGAGAGAGTTACCTATCAGAGGAATTCATTGAGCGTTAGCTCAATGAGTTCAACACCTTACGACAGGGTGGTCATACGGTGCCTGAGTACGAGGCTCATTTTATGGAGCTGCTCTAGTATGCTCTGCACCTTAACACTGAGAAACTTAAGGTCAATAGGGTCGTGTTAATCCTTAATGACAACATACATCCAAAGGTCAGGATTTTGATGCCTCAAACCTTGCATAATGTTGTCCAGAAGGCCCTCATAGCAGAGGAGGAGCTTATTAGTGGGGGTCAGACCAGGACTCTAGTGAGACCAGTAGAGGAGGTGTCATTTGGAGCACAACGACATCAGACACTAGCCAGACTTATGCTGAGATATTGTGGCTTCCAGAGGGGATCCACATTCACTACACCTCGATGACCGATGCCTCAACAGTGGACACCTTATCAGGGACCACGACATTAGAAACAATGTTGACCGCAACAACAATAGTTTAGGCCTCTTCAGTAGAATAGACCAGGATTCCAGCGCGATGGGCCTTCATCTTGTACTTCGAGTACCAAGACTAGTGGGTCGAAGAAGGGGTGTTGGACGTGTGGGGAGCCATACTACTAGTGCGACTGCCCAGTGGAGAGGAATAGAATGTTTGGATTATTTGGACCCACTACCATGGGAGATATGGGAAAGTCCCATCAGATTCATGCAGCGGTGAACAACCACTAGGAAGAGCATCAGTCAACTGTTCTCGATACAACAGGTACCATCACTTACCAGACCCTTACTATTTTGATAGATCCTGGTGCTACCAAGAGTTTCATTTCTGGTGCAACGCTAAAAAGGATTAAGCTAAAGGCAGTCAAACATGATGCGTTTAGCTTCGTAGAGATGGACTTGGGAGCCAAACAAAAGGTTGAAGGAAAGGTTACGGGCTATGTCCTTAACCTGGGAGAGTTTTTGACAAGGGACAATCTGTACGTCACGATCCTAGGATCTTATGCTGTCGTGATTGGTATGGACTGGTTGGAATCGCATGAGGCAATACTCAACTGTAAGACGAAATGGTTGAGATTGGTCGATGATGATTGTAGGCCAAAATTAGGGAGTTTCCCTGAGGTTCATCTCTTCCTTATAGCTACGGAAGAACATACACAAGGGGTGCAAGCTTTATGCGATCCTTGCATTAAACGAGAAGGTATTAGCGGAAGGTTTAGAACACCTTCCAGTGGTGAGAGAGTTTGTGGACATATTTTCAGAGGAGTTACCTAAGATGCCGCTGGAGAGGGAATTGGAGTTTACCATAGACCTAAAACCGGGGACTGAACCAATAGCAAGAATGCCTTATCGGATGTCGAACCCGGAGTTACAAGAGTTGAAAATGAAACTGAAGGAGTTGTTGGACCTGGGACTGATATGTCCAAGCGTGTCACCGTGGGGTGCGCCTATTATTTTCATATGAAAGAAGGATGGTTCGTGGAGGCTCTGCATTGACTACCGTCAATTGAACAAGGCCACGATCAAGAATCAATATTCGTTTCTAAGAATTGATGATCTGTTCGATCAAATGAAGGGCGCGACCGTGTTCTCAAAGATCAATTTGCGATCAAGGTATCACCAGTTACAGATTAAGGAAGATGATGTCCCTATGACCACCTTTAAGACAAGGTTTGGACATTATGAGTTTATTTTTTTACCGTTTGGACTGACAAACACCCCAGGGGTATTTATGATTTTGATGAACGGGGTGTTCCGTGAGTACTTGGACAAGTTCATCCAAGTATTCATTGATGATATTTTTATCTATTCTCATATGATGGAGGAGCATGATGAGCACTTTCACTTAGTACTACAGTGTCTGCGAGCGCACAAACTGTATGGGAAGTTGTCCAAATGCTCATTTTATCAATTGAAGATTCTCTACTTAGGGAATTTCATCTCTGGTGAAGGCATCGTCATGGATCCAACCAAGGTCGAGGCTATCATGGAATGGCCTACGCCAACGAATGTCCAAGAAGTGCATAGCTTCATGGGTTTAGCAGGATACTATCAACGGTTGGTCGAGGGGTTTTTGAAGATAACAAGTCCGATCACGGAATTGAAAAAGAAAAATAAGAAGTTTGTTTGGACCGAGAAATGTACGGAAGAATTTCAGAGGTTGAAGGAGTTGTTGACAACAACACCGATACTAAAGATCCCTGACATGGACATGAACTTCTTGGTATGCACTGATGCATCCAAGGAAGGCTTAGGCGGGGTCTTGATGCAATACGGACGAGTGATCACTTACATTTCGAGGAAACTGAGAAGGCATGAGGAGAACTATGTGATGCACGATTTGGAGTTGTTATCCATCGTTTATGCCTTGAAGGTTTGGAGACACTACCTTGTCGGACGAAAATTTGAACTAAAGACTGACCACTGTGGACTACAACACATCTTTACGTAGATCGACCTGAACGCACGACAACAACATTGGTTAGAATTGCTTAGCGAGTATGACTTCGAGATTACTTAAATAAAAGGAACAATGAACTGAGTGGCAGACGCATTAAGTTGGAGACCGCACATCTTTTCAGTGCTGCCTCTTTAAACAAATCTACGTGAAAATATTTTAACTTTACAGCGTGCCGATAACTGGTACAAAGAGGTCAAGGGTTTTATCGGACAAAACACAATGATGGTACCATGATTTGAAGGATTTTCATTTGATAGCGATGGTTTATTAAGGTTTAAAAGTTAGATCTACGTACCACTGAATGATGAGTTGAGGATGTTGATCCTGAGCGAGGCTCATAGAGCAGTTTACATGGCTCACCCGGGAGTCATGAAAATGAGGGCAGACCTTAAAACCTTATTCTTCTAGAAGGGAATGAAGGAAGACATAGTCAACTATGTGTCCAGATGTCTAGAATGTCAGTAGGTAAAGGCTGAACATAGACACCCAGCATGATTACTACAATGACACGCTATTTCAGAATCAAAATGGGAGGTTATTTCGATGGATTTTATTGTTGGATTGCCACTGATGGCAAGGAGACATGACTCGATTTTCATAGTAGTAGACACTCTGATGAAGAGTGTTTACTTTATTCCTGTGCGTAAGACGTATCAGGCACCTGACATAGCTAGAGTTTTCATCAGTGATATTTTGAGGCTACATGGCGTGCATAAGAGGATTATATCCAATCGAGGATCAGTGTTTACTAGACGATTTTAGACGAGTTTCCAAGAGGCCTTGGGAACCCAACTTAAATTTAGTACTGCGTATCACCCAGAGACTGACGAGCAGACCAAACGAATGAACCAGACCTTGGAGGACATGTTGTGCATGTATGTGATGGACCAACAAAAGCGTTGGGAAGAATTCTTGGCACTTGTAGAATTCACTTACAACAACAGTTACCAGAGCACCATTAAGATCGCGCCTTTCGAGTTTCTTTGTGGACGACCTTGTCAAACGCCTTTGAGTTGGGATTGGTTTGAGGATAGGGTCCTGGTGGGACCAGAAGTGATCTAGGAAATGGAAGATCAAATGCAAAAAATAAGACAAAGGATTAAATAAGCATAGGATCGACAGAAGAGTTATGTTGATGAGCATCGTGTCGACCGTAGTTACGAGGTCGATGATCGAGTCTTCTTGCGGGTTAAATCGCATAAGAGTTCGATCAATTTTGGGAAGGTAGATAAACTCTCTCCTATGTTCATGGGACCTTTCAATATTGTGGAGAGAAAGGGGCTCATGGACTATCGACTAGCCTTGCCTGATTCTTTGAGGCGTATGCATGATGTTTTTCATGTATCTGTTTTGAGACATTACATTAGTGATCCTACACATGTTATTGACATGAGTTCCATGCAATTATTGGATGAGGGGGCACTCATGGATGAGATGGTACACATCCTGGATCATTGCGTTCGACAACTACAATGTCGAACGATAGGTCAAGTCAAGGTCCAGTGGGACAATTATATTCTGCACTCGATGACCTAGGAGGATGCATATGATATGCACCAACAGTTCCCATTTTTGTTTGATAGATAGACATATGATATTGTGATACACTTTATTTCGGCATATATACTATGAAACTTCAGGACAAAGTTTAGATAAAGAGGGGGTGTATGTAACATCCCGCTCTGGCGCACTGAGCGAACTTATTCTTTGAGGATACTTGCTCGCAAGTGATCTGGATTATTATGCTATTAAAACTTTTGATTGTGATTATGAGGCATTATGGGTTGATGACATGTTTTTTTATTGCTTTGACATAGACAGGTGATATTGATGCAGTTTTACTGAGTGTGCAGGATTCTGGACCTCGAGGATGCAGAGGCATAGATGGAACCCTTGGAATCCGGATTGAGTCAGGGAGTGTACCATTGGGGTTTGATTGTTTTACTGCAATGTTAGTGCATCTTATTAGATTATATGATATGGATATCTTCTGACATGATTTGTTGACGATGTAGGCTGATGATAGCTTACTGACCAGACTAACATGTGGAGTAAAGGGGTCATGCATGACTACTAGAGATGTTGAGGGAGAGGTGTGGATAGCAGCCCTGCCACAGCCTACTAGCACTCCCGCCATGGCCCGAACTGTAGGTTAACAATTACCAAGTTCGAGAGGACCCACGATACCATGAGGGTAGATTGCGATAGTCGCTCACGATGATTCTAAGGGGCGAGCAATAAGACAGTGGACTTGTTCCTTAGAATCCCTTAGTCTCCCACAAGTTCACCTGGTGTAGTGTTGATTCCAGGGGTTATTGATGTCTACCAAGTCAGTCAAGAGGCGAGTGACACCCTTGGAGCACGTAAGTGTGTCCTGAAGGGCACATTACGCAAGTGAACAAATGAGGTGTGTGGCACCCTTGGAGCACCTAGTGCGTCTTGAAGGGCACGTTGCATTATTGATGATAGAGGAATGAACCTAGATGGCCTTAGTACGAAGAACATGTTAAGTATTTTTAAAAACAATTTCTACTAGTTAAATGTCACGCAGTACAAAATTTAAGGTCTAAGTCTAAATTATGCTAGTGGTAAAATTTTGTCTTTCTATAAAATAATAATAATAATAATAATAAAAATAAAAACAAAAACAACTTAAATAATAATTATGATCTTCGTTGAATCTTGTAACATGAAGGGAGTAAGAAATTTAATTTATTCATAAAAAAGAAAAAAAAACTGATGAATTAAAATTTAAAAAGGGGAATTAACTGTTTTATTATTTTTGATAATTTAAATTATATAATTAAATGATAAAAGGGAAAAAGGGTTAAATTCCAGACCTGCCTTTTGAGTTCTAATTAAAAAGAGGAAAGAGGGAAAATCTAAAATTTTAGGAGACTAGGAAAAGAAGTAAACTTAAAAAGGGAAAAAGGGGAACATAAGGGAGAAAGAGGAAGGTCAAAATTAGTAAAGAATCAACCATTTAAGAGCTTTCTAATTTAAACTGAACTAGCAATTTAATAAAAGGAAAACTTATTAAAACCTGTAAGGGAATTTGGGGACACCTAAGTGTTATTCTAGGAGTAACTCTAGGTGGGTGAGGGAAATAAAGATAATTAATTAATTAAAGAAGTTAACTTTTGGAGGAATGAAGGGGATGGGTGACACTTGTACGGGGAGGAATTTTTAGGAATTTAATTATAAAAACTTAACTAAAAGAGAATTTTTGGAAAGTAAGGAACCACAAAACTCTATATAATGAAGGGAGGTGATGGAGGTTGGGGAAATCTTCGGTTGCGTAACGTTACGTTGTAGAAATATCTATGTGATTGATTTAACTAGTGGGAGTTGGGATACCCAGCTTGGTGAGGAGTGGTAGCTCGGTCTTGCGAGGCGAGCTAGGAGCTAGTCAAAATCTCTGGATAGTGTGTGTGGCCCCTTTGCGGCTTGGGGGGCTAAGGGGGAAGAATAATACCCCTAGCATTGGCTGGGAGGTACCAGTGAAGTCTCGTTGGTCGGAAAGTGGGAGTTGCTCAAAGCGTGCGGGACGTCATTCAGAGAGGGTGATCAGGCACCAATACACTCTCTTCATTATGTATGGTAGAATGTATTAGGACTTATTCTTAGATCTGTTTATTTAATGGGGAAGTAAATTGATGTTTTTTTTTAAATTGATGACTGGAACTTTTCTTAGCCTAGCTCGATGGTTGTTGTCTCCCATGGCCTTCGTTTTCCCGCATGTATTGACCACCTGGCTGTGATTGATTGTGTCCTTCGTGGTTGCTTAGCTTTCATCCCTAGCTCATCAGTCCTCGCCTGAGCAGTCGGCCAGGAGCCTGATCTACGGTCGTCGACTTAGTGTTAAAAGACCTATGGATCTCAACGCCCTACTTTTCTGTGCGAGGATGATGAAGCGAAGGACGAACCCATCTGTTGTCTACCTCCATTATTGCCTTGAATGATGGATTTCCTTGCGCCCTGATGCATTTCTTTAACCCTGTAGAATTTGATTGTTGGCAAATTTTTTCTATAAACTTGACATGTTTATATCTAGTTGTTATCTCATTTTTACTTCGTGTTTTTATCTCGCTAGACATTCCTGCGTTTTTACATTCTTGACTGCGTTTTTATGCATGCATGGATAAACTTACTTTGCATTTATGCATTGATGAACAATATAACTCTGCATTGGATTCATAGATGAACAACTTAGCTCTGCATTATTGAGCATTGATGGATACATCTATCTCTATGTTTTATTTGATGGATAATAGGGCTTGCGCTAGTAATTCTATCGGCCAACGATTAACCGTTCTCTGCAGTATAATATAGTTAGTGGGCGAATTTATACATTGGTCTTCAGATGGCATTTTCCTTTTAAGAATTACCATAGCAAATTTTTTTATTCATGGTTAGTATATTTTTGATATCACTGAGTAGGCGAACGTTCCTCAGCATATACCTACGTGGTTCATCACTGAAATTAAGGTGTTCTTTATCACTGTGTACAATGTGTCTTCTCACTAAGTTTAAAAGAGTTCTCATCAACGTGTTTCTCTACTTAATTTACCTTGTATTGATCACTGAATTTAAAGCATTTTGTTATTACTGAAATTACAACGTTTGTTTCCAGTAGTGGTAGCAATTAACATATTACAACAAATGACTGCTCTAGCAATTACCACAAATTTGTCTTATTCCAGGGGATAGAATGGCTCTTATTGATTACCACGAATTATGAAATGTATAACACAGTTATGCCCCCATGTTTGTATAGTGTATAGTGCGGGAAAACTTGACTGGAATGGCCGGGGGTAAGGATGGTCATGGATTTGTGGTTGGGCGTGTCATCCATTACTTTCTGCACCTCAAATTACTACCTTATGATCCAGATGTCTAACCCTGTGTTCCATAATTTTGACCATGTCTCATTCTTTACTTGACAGCGTTGATTTCGCCTTGATTATTACTGATGATACCCTAGCAGCCATATTACTCTCCACTGCCATTTATTTTTGAACCTTAAACATTTAGACAACCGTACCCACCTGTGCGTCTTGCTAATTTTGAACATAATCTATACAACTATGTGTCTTGCCTTTTAGCGATTTACTCCATTATAATAGTTGGAATATTGGTTGAGGATACCACCTGTTAGTGTCAGCAGTCACTCCTAGATTTCTTGCAGGAGCAGAGCCTGACACCCATCAGTTTAATGTCATGAATGTTTATAAAGGGATGATCAAATGGAAGGAAACTTAGAACAATATCGTCTCAACTCTGAAACTAGACCAGGTATGCATGGACGTGTGAGGTCTTGATAAACTTTAAACAGTGAGTTGTAATAAGGGTGAGTAGGAGGAAGACTTGTATGAGAAGAGTGTGGGGGACTGTTATAAACATCAGGTTTCTAACAGACTATGAGAGAAAACATCCGAAGGAAAGATATTCTTACACCCAAATGCAAGAAACTAGAGAAGATAGTAATGCAACAACAAATCATTTATCATAACATAATTGTGCTAATTCATGTGAATCATTCGATCATGAACTCTCTGGTATAAGACGAAAACATATATGTAGTAAGAAAATTTTTTGTCGTAAAACAAGAAATCTCAGATATAGATGCATAACCAGGAAGCCAGAATGGTCATTAAAACTTTACAGTCAGGAGCTTTCCTCTACCATCGATCCATACAAAAAATGGCGAAAACGCCTTCATATAATCAAAACAACAATAGCAACAGAATCGAGACATTGCATTAAAATATTTGCATCTGCATGGATTTTGACAGTCAACACCTGCAGTCTCTGAATGATCGTGCACCTATGGCAGACGCAATCGAACTCCTGATAGCTTCATGGGCGAATCGACGTGCCTTTAATTCATCGTCGGACTTTCCCATTATGGTGGAGGTGATGTCTAACTACCACCAATTGCTTCAATAACTGATTCATTGGGATTGAGGATGACTCAGCCAACTTGGTGCTTTTGCGATGTGGGAGACCCCTCGTGATTCCACTTGGGTTCAACTAAATGTCCCGACGAATAGCCTAGAGGCCAGCGCAATGGATGGGCCACATAAAGGGAGTGGTGGTGCCAACACTATGATGGTGAGGTGTGAGAGAGGTTACAGGGGAAGACACGTGGTGGAGGGAAATAAGCGGAGGGAGAGCAGGAGATGAGATACAATGGGCACATTCTAATGGAGGCTGCCGTGGAAAGGAGCGGGACACATGGCAGGTGGTAAATGAATGATGAGATGGGGAAAGGACCACCTGGACTAAAGTGGAGATAGAAAGATGACGCATGGAAACAGGGGAGAGGTAGCTCAGGAGGATGAGATAACGAGAAAGGGCCCACCTTGGTTAAACATAGAGCAACTGAGAAGGATGAGATCGCGCGAGCGTCGTTGATCCGGGCACTTAGATCTCGACCGTTGGGAAGTTGCGCGCCCGATTCCGGATCCCCCCCCTCATATTAAAGGTAGAAAGGAAGGGGGGGTCCGTAATTGACTTGAGTGCCGTTGATCCGGGAGCTTAGATCTCGGTCGTTGGGAAGCTGCGCGCCCGATTCCGGACCCCCCCCTCGGCTTAAAGGTAGAAAGGCAGGGGGGTTCGGAATTTCCTTGAGCGTCGTTGATCCGGGCACGCAAATCTCTGCCGTCCAAATTTGCTTCTCGCTTAATCATAAGCACCCCTCCTCCAAGCTTTCTCCTTTACGACCAGGTGCCAAAACCATGGGCCCGATTCTGGGCGCTATCGGCATTTCAGGGTTCAGGGTTTCGAGAAGTTAAGGGACGAGGAGGGCGTACTCCTCGAACTCCCGAATGCCGACATGACACAAACGTGTGCCACGTGTCCCTTAGATGAACAACCTAGATAGTATGCTATTATATAGGGGGCTCCCCCCATTTTGCAGGCTCTCTTGATATGACCTGGGGCTGAGACCCGGGGCTAGGCGCCAAAGGTGCTTTCGGAACTTATCTAATGGAGATTTCAAATGCAATGAAAGGACAACTCCTTGTCTCCCGAATCACCGATCCCCGATACGCCGACTGGCTGCCACCTGTCGCAATGAGATCGGACGATCCAAATTTACTTTGAACCGTTGTTGTTATCCTTCGTGTTAAACCCCAGGCAATTTAACAGCCCCCAAAACCCGATGACCATTGATCTGTTTTTATGGATGGATCTCAACCGCCGATGGCAAAAACTCCACCCGTTCGCTTGACTTGCTACTGAAAAACGAGATTCTCCTGTGCCGCTCTTGGGCGCTTCCTGTGCAAACTGCAGACCTGGGTACGCCTAATCCCGAGACAAGAAATATCACTAACATTAGGATCCATGGGGGATAGATTCATCCCTGTGATGCTCTAAGAACTCATTTTGTAGCTTCAGTTCTTTGTTTTTGGGCTATGGAGTCATGCTCAAAACATCCCGCTGCTGAAAATACAAGCCGAAAAAATAAAAGCAACAAAATAAAGCTACGTTCTCAAAGGAGCTTATTTATATACATTCCTAATGCTAATAAAATATTTTACATGGGGTAGGTGAAATAAAACTTCCACCATAGCCATGCAAGCAGCTTCCTGGATAGAAGCTCCTTCCTTCTGTCAATGATCATCAACAGATGGTGTAGCCGTGACAGCAGAACGATTACACTCATCAACTCCTCCTTGCAGGCTGGAGTTGAGATGAAATAGGGCGGCTCCAAGGCATAGGGGAAATGTCACTCCATGTACTTGCTGACAGGGTCATAGAATGAGTGGCCAATCCCAGAAAACTGGCGACAAACAGCCGCCTGTGCCACACAATTGTCCACCTATGGCTGAATATCTCTATTAAGCACAGGTAGGAGGACAACTGGCACAGGCTTACTGATCTTAGGCAGTGGCTGTTCATTGATTGGCTCTGGATAGAAAATGAAATGTCCGCTCAATTGTTCCTTTGGTTCCTCCTCCTCTATTCTGTGCACTCCCCCATCTCGTAAAAAGGGAACGATCTCCCAATCCTTCTCTTCAATTCCAAATGTAAATACATCATAGGAAATATCATGAAGGAAGAAAGAACGATCCTCTTCCATAATGGCTTCCTTTCTTAAATCTAAGACAGCAGGCTCATTGGGGGCAGATGCTAACGCATCCAAAAAATCTTCAATAATCTCTTCAAAAGAGTTGCTTAGATCATCTGCCTCGAAGACTGGAAAATCCTTTTTGTTGCCTTCATATTCCAATTTTACACACTGGGGAGTGGGGAAAATCGCCTGCACCACTAGTTCACTCAGAGCGACATCCTCCTCCCTAGGAACTTCATCACTCTCATAACCCCCCCCTGTTGCAGACGAATGGGGAGGAGAAAGGATGGAGCTCTGATTCAGGTCCTCAAGATCATCCTCATAGCCTACATCCGAAACAACTTCATCCAGTATAGAGTTGTGGTATCCCTCACTATAGTTATGACAAACTAACAAAGAGGGATAAAACTCTTGGTAATAGGCGACGAAAGCTGCATGAAACTCTGAGAGTGAAGAAATGCTAGCAGGGGGTAAAGAATGATACCATTTACGTGCATCCTTTGCTAACAAGAACATGAACATTTTCAATAATGCATCCTCATGATGTATCTCCCACTGACGCATGAGTTCATGAAACTCACTGAGGTGCTGAGCAGGGTTGTCATCATCACGCTTTCCAAATATGGGCAAATAATCACCCCATTCATTCGGAGAGGGGACAACATTAGGAAAGCCTGGAATAGCGGAAAAATTAAAAGGAGCAAACCTGCGAGCAAGGATTTTCTCCATATCGAACCAGTGGAGTTGCCAATCGATCCTTGAACCATGGAGTCGCTAGGTGAAAGATGTGCAGCTCCGAATGTGTCTGGTCCTTGTTCACCATCAAAGGCTAGATCCTAACGTTTTCATTACCCCAGGAAGCTTCTCATGCTGAGAAAGAAGCTGTTGAAACCTTCTCGAGAAAGCTCCTTAGGGTCAGCTTTCAGGTGTGCTAACAGTAGTCACAGCTGAAACAGTGATGTGGAAACAATGGAGTCACCACAGTGGAGTCGCCAGGTGCACAGTAGAAATATTTAAGGGCTCTGATGTCTGATGCACCATCAGAATCAGAGGCTCAATGTCGTTCTGCCCAGGGAAAATCTTCAACTTCGTCCCCGGCAACGGCGCCAGAAATGTTAGCGTCAGAAGTCACTCCTGGATTTCTTGCAGGAGTATAGCCTGACACCCATCAGTTTAATGTCACGAATGTTTATAAAGGGATGATCAAATGGAAGGAAACTCAGAACAATATCGTCTCAACTCTGAAACTAGACCAGGTATGCATGGACGAGTGAGGTCTCGATAAACTTTAAATAGTGAGTTGTAATATGGGTGAGTACGAGGAAGAATTGTATGAGAAGAGTGTGGGGGATTGTTATAAACATCAGTTTTCTAACAGACTGTGAGAGAAAACATCTGAAGGCAAGATCTTCTTACACCCAAATGCAGGAAACCAGAGAAGATAGTAATGCAACAACAAATCATTTATCATAACATAATTGTGCTAGTTCATGCGAATGATTTGATTATGAACTCTCTGGTATAAGATGAAAACATAGACGGAGTAAGAAAATAGTTTGTCATAAAACAAGAAATCTCAGATATAGATGCATAACCAGGAATCCAGAATGGTCGTTAAAACTTTACAGTCGGGATCTTTGCTCTACCATCGATCCATACAAAAAATGGCGAAAATGCCTTCATATACTCAAAACAACAACAACAACAGAATCGAGACATTGCATTAAAATATTTGCGTCTGCATGGCTTCTGATAGTCAACACCTGTAGTCTCTGAATGATCGTGCACCTATGGCAGACGCAATCAAACTCCTGACAGCTTCGTTGGCGAATCGACGTGCCTTTAATTCGTCCCCAGACTTTCCCATTATGGTGGAGGTGATGTCTAACTACCACCAATTGCTTCAATAAATGCTTCATTGGGATTGAGGATGACTTGGCCAACTCGGTGTTTTTGCGATGTGGGAGACCCCTCGTGATGCCACCTGGGTTCAACTGAACGTCCCGACGAATATCCTGGAAGCTAGCGCGGTGGACGGGGCACATAACGAGAGTGGTGGTGCCAACACTATTATGGTGAGGTGTGAGAGAGGTTACAGGGGAAGACACGTGGTGGAGGGAAATAAGCGGAGGGAGAGCAGGAGATGAGATACAATGGGCACATTCTAATGGAGGCTGTCGTGGAAAGGAGCGGGACACATGGCAGGTGGTAAATGAATGATGAGATGGGGAAAAGACCACCTGGACTAAAGTGGAGATAGACAGATGAAGCATGGCAACAGGGGAGAGGCGACTCAGGAGGATGACATAACGGGAAAGGGCCCACCTTGGTTAAACATAGAGCAGCTTAGAAGGATGAGATCGCACGAGCGCCGTTGATCTGGGCACTTAGATCTCGGTCGTTGGGAAGTTGCGCGCACGATTTCAGACCCCTCCCCTCGGCTTAAAGGTAGAAAGGCAGGGGGGGTTCGGAATTGCCTTGAGCGCCGTTGATCCGGGCGCTTATATCTCGGCCGTAGGGAAGCTGCGCGCCCGATTCCGGACCCCCCCCCTTGGCTTAAAGGTAGAAAGGCAGGGGGGGTCCATAATTTCCTTGAGCACCGTTGATCCGGGCACGCAAATCTCTACCATCCAAATTTTCTTCTCGCTTAATCATAAGAGCCCCTCCTCTAGGCTTGCTCCTTTATGACCAGGTGCCAAAACCATGGGCCCGATTCTGGGCATTATCGTCATTTCGGAGTTCGTGGTTCGGAGAAGTTAAGGGACGAGGAGTGCGTACTCCTCGAACTCCTGAATGCCGACGTGACATGGACATGTGCCTCGTGTCCCTGAGATGAATGACCTAGATAGTATGCTATTATATAGGGGGATCCCCCCATTTTGTAGGCTCGCTTGATATGACCTGGGGCTGAGACTCGGGGCTAGGCGCCAAAGGTGCTTTCGTAACTTCGCTTATCGACGATTTCAAATGCAATGAACAGACAACTCCTTGTCTCTCGAATCACCGATCCTCGATACGCCCACTGGTTGCCACCTGTCCCAACGAGATCGGACGATCCAAATTTACTTTGAACCGTTGGCGTTGTCCTCCGTGCTAAACCTCAGGCAACTTAACGGCCCCGAAAACCCGATGACCATCGATTTTTTTTTATGGATGGATCTCGGCCGCCGACAGCAAAAACTGCACCCATTCGCTTGACTTGGTACTGAAAAACAGGATTCTCCCGTGCCGCGCTTGGGTGCTTCCTGTGCAAACTGCAGACCTAGGTACGCCTAATCCCAAGACAAGAAATATTGCTAACACCGCCTTATGTCAAAGGTTATGTGAATGACAAGTGGCATTTTTGTTAATTGCCTTTAACAGTGATGAGTTGTTCAAAATAGAGCAACATGCTAATAGTTTGGGGAATGGCAAGTAGCGGTTTCCAATTGCTTGATAATTGTTGGTTAATGGATTTAGCATAACGCCTTGAAAATAAGATTTGGGTTTTTATTAGAAGTTAGTAGTAACAGTTGTATTTTTTAATGGAAATCCTTTATTTGATTCTTTTATTGTAGTGTTTTTAGAGTGTAAATGTATATAAAATATCATTTTGTATTAAATAATATAGTTTTCAATGTGGGCCATAAATAAAATAATTCAAGGTCCATATTAAGTAAAATGTTTTATAAGATTATCTTTAAAATATTGTTCAAAGATTTATAAGATTTGGATTTTTATTAGAAGTGAGATTTCAAAGTTATACTTTATGATTAGATTTATTTATTGGAGCACATGGTGTAACTATGTATAAGATGTGACTTTATATGGATTAACAGAGTTTTCAATGTGGACAAGAAATTAAATATTTCAATGTTCGTCCAAAGTAAAAAACTTGAGTTGTATTTAAATATTATTGAAAAGGATACAAGATTTTATTGGAAGACGATGGTCAAGTTATAGTTTATCATTAGATTCTATTATATGATATGTCAATTTTTATGTTCAATAAAATACCCTTTTTAAATATTTTTGAAAAACCTTTAAGATTTGGATTTTTATTGGAAGTAAGTAGTCAAAGTTATACTTTTATTAGATAATTCTTTCATTGGATTCCATTATTGTAACAACTCAGAGTGTAAGTGTTTATAATATTCTACTTTATATAAAATAACATAGTTTTGAATATGGGCATAAATAAAATATTCAATGTCTACTTTATGTAAAATACTTTATAAGGTTGAGTTTAAATATTCTTGAAAGATTTATAAAATTTTGATATTTAGTGGAAGGAGGTTTCTTGGATGATCTTCATGTTGTCATTTATCTTAGTCGTCTTGGACTTGTTTGTTTTGGGGTGGGATGTAGACACCTCCTTGTTCCTCAGAACAGTCGCCAGCCCTGAGACCTTAAATGCTCAAAATCGATGGGAACCTGGGCTTGAGCGTTGCTTATGTGTCCTAGAGGTCCTAACCATTGCAAGGTAGGACAGGAGGGTAGTCATTCTTATTCTTCTTTGATTGAATGTCGTACTTTGCTTCCAAGTGCTTGATGTGCTTTTATGTTAGGTTGTTAGTTTGTTTTTGCATGAGTTGCATGCGTTGTGTTCGTCGTCGTGTTGCGATGTTGAGTATAATGTCATTATTACCTTCCTACACACACACACAAAAAAGAAAAAAGAAAAAAAAAATTAAGGGTGCTTTTACTGGTTGTACATCATAAGAGTCATACCGGATGGAGATGTTACACTATTGCATCTCCTACTACTTGGGGAGGCTTGTATCAATTCTCATTGGGAGAGTTTGAAGAGGGTGGGAATTCACAAGTATCATTTAATGTGTTATATTCATTTTAATTTAATTTTTCAAATTTTCAAATTTGAAATGTGTTATATAGGGTAATGTGGAGAAGAGAGTACATGAGAGTGTGCTTGGGTGGGAGATTGGGACTGAGGAGGAAGCGGAGGAAGAACCCATATTTGGGAAGGATGCATCCATTCATGATGATTATAAATGTATGTTTTTTACTATTATCAAATTATTGTTTTCTCAAATAATTATATGACCATTGTATAAGAGGAGAGAAGTATTTTACTGCTGAGGAGATTAGTATTTTATTGCTTAGTAAATAAGATCAAATAACATCACTTGGGATGAGAATTTCACCTGAAGGATTTGGGACTTTATCCACAAGGAGATAACTATTTCATTGGAAGAATGACTTAATATGGAGATTTGTGAAATTTCTTCCTACACAGTTCTATATTTATTTTTAGATTATTATCTAGCTCTAACTCTGAACACAATTTTTCTCTTAATTTGTTTTTAAGATTTTACAAATTTTTTAAATCATGTATACTTAATGTGGATAGTAACTATCTTAGATATGTTTAACTGTGGTTGGGTTTGTTATTATTTCTTGTTGTTTATTTAATATTTAGTTAAAGTATATATGTTAATATGTGTTATTTGTTTTTTTTAATATTGTCTTTTATTGTTAGAGATGTCTAAATTATATTTGGTGGAAAATATGTTTACATTATACTTGGTGGGAAATAGTATGTTGGAGGATGAGACTTAACTCTTTTGGTATGTATGTCAATTTTGTTTTAATCACAATTTTTGAATTATGTTCTATTTCGCATGTTTGAATAGTAAATTTTTAATTTTTGAATAATTGTTTTTTTTGCAAGTTTGAATTGCAGGTATGAAGTGATCTATCTTAAAGCGATGTCTTATGGTCCAGAATTTTAGAGTTAAATGTCTTAGTTTTTGTTATCATCCTAAAATGGACATGGAACCTATGTATTTGGCAGTGTAACTATTTAGACTTTGATTATCATATATATATATATATATATATATATATATATATATATATATATATATAATATTTTTTAAATTCAAAATATCAATTTATTGTCTCATATTTCATTTCTCTTATATTGTTAAATATTAAATTGCTTTGTTGTTAGTCTGTTAAACAACATTATTAATGTAAGAATAGCTTTGTTTTGGTTTGGTTCAAGACTTGGCTTGATAGATTGTGGTGGTCTGACCAATGCTGAAAGGTGTGTGCACTAAGTTGATGGAAAAAAATTGGCAAAGTTGTTAGTTTTGAACTAATGTTTTGTATATTCTACTTTTTACAATGCATTGAATTAAGCATCAAAATCTTAAATAATTTTCTACTATGTATTAATTTAAATGATTCCTTTTATGTTCATTGTGCACTGTTCAAAAACACATGATAAAATTCGACATATTTCATTGTGGATTGTTCTTGGGCCTATGAGGACTGATAAAATTGAACATGTTTCATTGGGCACTAATAAAACTCAACATAAAACTGAACTCTTGGGCCTATTCTACTATGTATTAGTTTAAATGCTTCATTTTATGTTCACTATGGACTGTTAAAAAAAGCATGATAAAATTAAACATATTTCATTGTGGACTATTCTTGGCCCTATGGGGACTGATAAAATTCAACATATTTCATTGTGGACTGATAAAATTCAACATAAAGCTGAACTCTTAGGCCTATAGGTATTATTATTACTTCTTTCCTACTTTTCCATAAAACAATTGATGGTTGCGGGAGATTCGAAGGTCACTATCGACTGGATAAAGTCCAAATCCAACCTGAACCTGATATATCTCAACAACTGGAAAGACAGGATCAAAAGATTAAATAATATATTTGAATCTATCAAATTTATGCACCTAAATAGAAAGTTCAACAAAGTAATAGACAAGATCAGAAGTTTAAATAATAGATTTGAATCTATCAAATTTATTCACGTACATAGATAGTTCTACAAAGTAGTAGACAACCTCCCCAAAAAGGAACTCAAAGGAAATTATAGGTGGCTCTTTTATGAAGAAATTGTTGATGGAATTGTTGTATGTACATAAACATTTTACATTTTCTAGTCTGGCTCTTTACAGATGTCCATTTTTTGAATAATTTTGTATATGACACTAGATGACTTTTTATAACTTTACTACAATGTAAAAATGTGGAAGGAAGGAAATACTACAGATTTTTTTTATCATCACTTTCTAGATCCATATGTAACAAAACATTTCATTTTATTCTAATAGAATAATAACGAAAGTGTTCTTTTCGTGAGAAAAAAGAAGAAGAAATAAGTAAGAAAATTAGAGACAATGGGTTAGAATACATAGAAAGAAACAATCACTTAAAAAAATGGAAGAATGAAGAAAGACACTATAAATATTACAAATTAAGAGAGAGACACACATAAGGGGCTCTACACACACTTGAATTTGAACCTAGGACATTTAAATGGTCTTTATCATTTCGATATTTTCAGAGAGACATGGTCTCACATTTACATCAACATCTCAATGAAATGTTTTAATGGTCTTTGAATTCACCTTATTTCTCATACAAACAACTATGATAAAACTACAAAGATGATAACAATAGCTAAGAAAAGCACAAGAAGAGATAAAAGAGATATTGAGATCACTCATGGAATATTTTGTCTTTTTATTTTTATTTTACTTGCACTATGTTTATTAATATAAAATATTGGATGAAATAATTTCAATATACTATTTTCTTGATTTAAAAAAAATCATCAAATTTTATAGTTTCTTATGAAATTCCACAATGAAGTATTCAAGAAAATTTGAAATAACAATTAAATTTTATAGTTCGTCGAATTTTATAGTTTCTTATGAAATTTCGCAATGAAATATTCAAGAAAATGTGAAATAAAAATTATAGTTTCTCACTTTAATTTAAATTTTGTTTGATTTCCAAATATGGTTGAAAATAGTCAAAACAAGACATCGAATTTAATAGAATTGCAACAATGAAAATAGAACAAGTCATCAAATTTAATATAAGTAAGTGATCTTCATTGAAATTTATATATTGATATTAAAATTTATCAGAATTTAAAGTTTTTCTAAGCCATCAATAGTCCCTTATAATGACATGGAAATGGGTCTTAGTTTTGATATGAATTTATCCTCTTCATATGAAAAACAATTGAACAATCAAATTGCAAATAATGAATGCATTTATCCTATATGTAGTGAATTGGTTACATGGATTAAACGATTTGTGTATATGATTTGGATAATTTGTAGGATTAAAGTATAATAATCCAAAGTATAGATCAATTTAGGTTCCCTAGATACAATCTATAGGTTCTTTCCTGAAACTATAGATAAGGTTTGGTAAACTTTATAATTCATGGGAAATACAATGTTTCTTAATTGAAAAGACCATGAAAGTAAACTAAATTGGAAATGATTCTACAATCCTAGATATTCATAAATACATGTACTTTCAATGCAAAATAATTTTTTTAGGAATGTACATGTGTCACTTGTTTAAAAAAATTGTAATGGTATCCCATCTTCAATTATTCCTTCATGGTCGACTTTGGACAATTTCCATTTTCTAACTTTTTATTTATTTATTTATTGAACTTCTATTAACTTTATGTGCATTGCACATACCAAATGACTATATTGATAACTTGTGACATTTGTCTGGTAGTATTGAAAGTGAACATGAGTATCGGTTTGATGGGTTTCTTGAAAAAATCATCCTTTCAATACAATGGATCCTCTTTCATATATAAAACTGTTATCATCAAAATCTTCTAATAGCCTCATCTTTTGTTCTCTCCATCGCATCAAATAATATTTCATGTTTTGAGTGTTGTCTATAGGTGCAACAATGACAAAGACATCTCTTGCAAATAATTTGATATATTTGACAACAAATAGTTCATGTTAGATTATCACAAAAGTACATCTACAAGTTATTTGAAAAAATTTAAACATAAAAATTACCTTCTCTAACAAGATCAGAAACTCTATCACCATCAACTGACAGTATAGTTTCATTTGATTCAATCTCCTCTGAGATTGCAAGTGGCATTTTCCCTTTTATATTAAATTTTGTATGTCTCCAAGATTCAACATATTTTGCATTTTTGTTTTTGCAAATATCTATGGATTTTGTGTCCTCTATGCAAACTGGAAAAAAAAAACAAGACTTATTTCTTCTATCAAATGCAAACGCATTTTGATAACATTTTGTTTTAACTGAATGTATTTTTTGTGTCCCATGTATTGTACTGACGCCATATGGAATTGATCTATTTACATCTTGGATTCCAACATACCAAAAACACTTGTACAAGACAAGAACTTGTTAACTTGAAATCTCTAAAGAAAATTATTGAAGATTGAATATAAATTTGAATACGTTCAAATAAAAATTCCATGTGTACATGTGTAACATGTATATATAGACACACCTACGCACATCCCTTGACAGATTATATTCATGGATTGGAAACAAATTTCACCATTCAACAACTTGTTCAGCATATTCAAATCGATCGACATGAGGGTTCATCTAATACCTTCGAAGTGTTCATTTTACACATGCCCCTGCACCATCGTTCTCTCCTTTTCATGACTAGTCTCAAAACAATTCCACCAATGTGTAATGTTTGATTTTTTATGAAGAAGACATAACCAATAGAATGATCATGAAGATTTGAACTAACCAACACACCCATCTGACCATATCCAATGTCGATCGAATCCAATTTCATGTATTTTCAATGAATCATAAAATTTATCAAAACAATGTTGTACATAATGTGTGTCGTGTGCTCAATCATCACTTATATACAAGTCATATTATTTAATAACATGTTGATTGTCGTTTATTCTTTATATGTTATTAAGACTCCATTGAGTGTGTCTATATAGAACATGGACATATATCACGACTTGATCAGAATGATAATATTCACTCTTTATTTCTTTTTGTGTAGGGAATGTGTAATTCTCTGCAAAATCAACTACAGACAAAATTGTCCCTGGTAGAAACGCTTCACACGATTTTTTGAATTCTAGATCTTTCCATAGATATCTATGTGAATTCTTGGTGTATTTATAAATTTATTCTTCAAACTTCTTCAAAGAATCTATCACACAGATTTTATCTACTCTCAAATCAATCCTTTTGGAAATAACATTTGAAGAATGTGGAGCCCTGATGTTGATATATTCATATCTCTTCGAATTGACTGTTATATTAGAAAATGATTGATCATTCATATCAATATGATACTTTGAGTGAAACAAACTTATATTTCCACAACAATCACATTTTTTTCGACCAACACATTTTTTTTTGTAAAATAAATCATCACCTTCTCTTTCACATAGAATTTCAGATATAAAATCACTGAACGTGGAAGGAGGTTAACTTGGCCATAAAGTTTTACAAAAATAAAAAAGTGTCTTAATAAAACACAAATTCCACATGATAACGACAACAACAAGTGTCATGAACAATGATGGGTCTAACAAACCATGGTTTTTGTTGCACAAGTATATTGATGGAAATTTTAACTTCTTTGTGCTCTTCTTCGAACTTATTGAACAATTCTATTTGTGTCATTGACAATATATGTTTTGGATGTTCTTCATATTATTTTCATTCTATTATTCATCGCAACACACCCCTTGTATGCGTTGAAACATGAGATTATGCCAACCAACAATTACATGCCAATTCTTTAGAATTTTATGCAAGTCTATCTTTGTAGGGTTTTCTAGAAACCATTGTCCAACAAGCCAATTCATCATTTGCAATCAAAATTTTCTATGTTTGTGCAATGTTTTTCTTGACGTTCCCATCGTTTTTTCCATGTGTCGTGTCAAACAATATTTTATATTGCTAGATGAAACAATTGTTGTTTGTATCGCTCTACGTGAAATACTGACATTTGTTTTTTGAGATTTTCCAAAATCTTTTAATACACTAGTTATATTGTCAAAGACATTATGTTTCACCTTTGTATCTTTTGTCGACTTTTGAATACCCAATAATGATGTAGCTTCTTTTATATTTCTTGACTTTATTAGACAGAGTAAAAGTTGATCTTGTACTGTTACTGATTCATCTTTGAAAAAAGTATTATATATATTCTTAGTTCGATATCTTATATAATTCTTAACTTTTTTCTTCTCAAATTTCTCAGTATCAACATTTTCTAATATTTCATCATCAATGTTGATAGATTCTCTTGCATACTTCAATTTAAATTTTATATTAAAAAGAAAAACCTGAACATAAATTCACTAATCTATATATACAAGTGTTCATCTTGTATTATATAAATTTATGTACATACCTATAGGTGATTCATCTTTTTTTTCAATTTTGGTTTCAACGTCTTCTTCAACATTATGAGACAAATCTAGTTATGTTTTTTGAAAAACATCAAATTGTAATTACAATCAATTATATTAAACAATATTTTAAATTTGAATTCTGTACTTTTAATATAGACAATATGTGCATGCATACCTGGTTGGAATTCTTCTTGCTGAAAATATCTATTTACATTATCATTGTTTCTTTCTTCAATGTTTCCACATTCTCATTTCTTTATTCAATAATGCTCTTTCCTTTGTTTGTTATGGAGAGTATCATCTCGAGTGTGATCAAATTTTCTCTTGCGCAAACTTTTGTTTCCCATGACTTTTATACTTAATATATGTAAAAGATATGTTCAACAAAGACTTCACCTTGACAAAATGCTCAACATTTATTTTTAAACATATAAATTGTTATTCCAATAAAAACTTGACCAAACATCAATTACCTTATTCAAAAAAAACCAAAAAGATGTTTCGAAACTTTGTTTAGGTGGTCTAGAAAACCATCAAACAAGTGAGGAATTGTGTTAAATGCATTCGTCTAAAAGCGTATTTATACAATTTGACGCGAAATGAAACGATACAACATGTATTTTCATTTTTTCCAACCTAGGGAATTCACTCAACCATATTTCGGCCGAAACAAGGATTTTTCGGCCAAAACCCTTGGAAACCATTTAGTTTTGACGATTTTCGTTAGAATTAGTCTTTTGGACAAAATAATATTGTTTCGGCCAAAAGTGTCTTTCAACCGAAAACTAGAAATTGGGACTATAAACAGAAACCAGAGAATTTCCCCAAGCTTACCTAAACTTTGGAGGTTGCGGACTCCTGCAAATACTCAAAATTTGGTTTCGAAAATGACACCAACATTTGCAAAATTGAATCTACCTTCAATTCCTATAATTTCTTTTCATTTTCATTATTTTTATCAAATTTTATTTAAATTTTAAAAAAAATCACTGCATAATATTTTCAGTACACATTATGATTCAATGAAATGAAATATCTGTATCTCTAAAAATACACAGTGAACAATTTAGAAAAATTTATATTCATAATCCTTGAACTGTTCTTTTCAAAATCATATTTTTAGATTTTACTTTTAAGTAAAAATTAAGATAGATACAAGGTGGAGGAAAACATGTGTCTAAAATCTACAACATTTTCATCTTGGCCAACTTAAAAAATTCTAGAAATTATAATTGATCCGTTAGATTCAAAATTATAGTCATAATAAAATAGAGTCTCTATAGATTGTTACAGTATATTTCGATTGTTAAAAACATAAGTTTAATAATAGATACATTGTTGGAGAAAAAAATAACTCATTATCATTCATTTCATGTTTAAGGAACATACTATTAAACAATTGTGAAATTGACATATCAAATCTTAATAAAACAAAATTGAAAAATAGTCATTGGAAAAATAACAAAATTCTTTACAAGTTTTGTTTTCATTGTAAAGTGAAATTCTAATTAAAAAAAATAGTTTTGTATGCGAGAAGTTGAAGAACTTGTGCAAATATAGTTTTTTTCTCATAAACCAAGCAAAATAGACAGGTCCATCTTCATGATTTCCCCCAAAAGTGAACTTTGATGTCTTTTATAGTTAAAGTACATGCTCTACAAAACAAAAAACACCATGGAACAAAGACTAATCAACCTATGTGATATTCAAAAATGGAAGATGAAAAAACATTTTCTTAATTCTTAATTTTTTTGTAACACTGGGAGTTTTTATAGATTGTTAATCAATGAAAACTAAATAGAGATCTAAGAATGCTTCTCTAATATTTTTAACTATAAAAATAAAATATTAACTTTTTTTTTTCTATAACATTAAGTATGGATCGGCTTGGTATTGGAGAATATCTCTAAATCTCAGCACTGTTTTGTAGCTATGAAGAGAATTATAATAGAGAATGAAAAGTTTGAGGAATGGAATGGTTAATGATAATTATAAAATTTGATGCAAGCAAAGTTTTACCAGAAATATCAATACTAGTTTCGTTTATGTAGGATCAAGCTAGCACATAAAACAAATATTACAACAGAATATAATAATACATTGAAAACACATATGGAAAACTCATCAAACTTCCTACTACATTAGCATATCGTACACAAGACACAAATTCATTTTCTTCATCATTACTAGGACTCAAACCTGAAGAAATCTTAAAATAGGAATACACAGGGATATTTATTGGTTTCACCTTATTCATACCAAATTTATGAATTATTTTCTCGACAAAATTCTCTTGTGATAACCACATCTTACCATTCTACCTATCTCTGTGTATCTCCATGCCCAAAATACATTTTGCTACTCCTAGATCCTTCATATCAAATGTCCTAGCCAATTGAGCCTTTAACCTATTGATTTCAAACATGATTTTTCTCGCAACAAGCATATCATCAACATATAACACCAAAATAATAAATATGACATTTTCCAACCTTTTAAAGTAAACACAATAATCATACTCACTTATGGTAAAATTTTGGCCCACCATGAAAGAATCAAACTTCTTGTACCATTGCCTGGGCGATTGCTTCAGACCATACAATGATTTCCTAAGCTTGCAAAAAAACTTCTTGTTTCAATTATGAACCAACCCTTCTAGTTGTTCCATGAAAATTTCCTCATCCAAATCACCATGTAGAAATGTTGTTTTAACATCTAGTTTCTCCAATTCTAGATCAAGTAAAGCAACTAGTGCTAATACAATTCTAATTGAAACAAGTTTTAAGACCTGTGAAAATATCACATGAAAGTCAATAGCTGCTTTATGAGAATACCCTTTTTCCACCACCGTTGCTTTTTATTTGTCCACTTTATCATCAACACCTTTCTTCAATTTGTAGACCCATTTACACCCAACAAACGTTTTGTTTTATGGAATTTGTACGAGGTCCCATGTTTCATTATTTTTTAAAGTATCCATCTCTTGTTCCATTACTTCTTTCCATTTGGCACTTTCAAATACCTCCATTGCTTCCTATTAACAACTAGGTTCACCGTCATTAGAAATCAAAGCAACCGATGAAACAAATCATCATACATTTTTGGAAAAGATCTAACCTGTGTAGATATCCATACAATTTGTTGTGGCATTTCCTCTACTTCTTGAGGAATTTTTCTATGATCATCATCCTGATGATTTTCCTCGTGAATTTCCTCCTGATGGACATCCTCATGATTCTCCTTCGTATATGACTAGATATCAAATTGAATATGTTGTAATTTTGGTTCATTATCTTGTTTCATCTCATTATTTACATATGATTTTGAGAGTGAAAGTTCATCAAATATTACATCTTTGTTTATGATGATATTTTGGTCAATAGGATTCCACAATATATATCCCTTAACACCATCACCATATCCAACAAATATTGATTTACATGATTTTGGATCTAGTTTGGAACTTTGATTTTTTGGAATAAGTGCATAGGCTTCACAACCAAATACTCTAAGATTAGAATAACCACATGGTTGACCTATCCATACCTCTTCTGGAATTTTTCATTCAATTTTTTTAGATGGTGATGTGTTGACCAAGTAACATTCTGTAACCAACACTTCCCCCCACAATTCCTGCTGCAAATTTGCATTACTGAGCATGCTCCTTGCTCTCTCGAGGAGAGTCATGTTCATGTGTTAAAAAACATCGTTATGTTGCCGAGTGTAGATATTGGTTCTATTTCTCATGATCCCATCCTTCTTGAAATAATTATCAAACTCCTTAGAAGAAAATTGAGCTTCATTATCTATTCAGAGACATTTAGTAGACCTGACAATGCTCTTTTCAACCAAATCTCTAAACTGCTTAAATATGTCGAAAACATCAACTTTTCTCTTTAACATATAGATCCATCCTTTCCTAGAGTAATCATATATAAAAATGAAAAAATATGATGATCCTCCATAAGAGAGTTTAGGAGATGGACCCCAAATATCAAAATGAATATAGTTAAGGATACCTTTACTGATGTGTTTTCCAGATTTAAATTTTTGTCTAGCTTGTTTACCATAAACACAATGCTCACGGAACATCAAATCTACAGATTTTAAACTAGGAAGTAACTTTCTATCAACAAGTACCTTCATTCGTTTCTCATTCAAATGATTGAGTCAACGATGCCATAAATGAGTGGAGTCTCCTACATCATCTAATGTTATTGTTTCATGACCTATTTATGTTCTCCATTCAAGTTTATAGAGGTTCCTGACTCTATTTTCCTTCATGAAAACCAAGATACCTTTCGATATCTTTAAAACTCCACCTTGAACTGTTCCTTTATATCCACATGAATCCAGAACTCCCAAAAATATCTAGTTTTTTCTAAGATTAGGTACATGTCTCACTTTTGTTAGAATCCTAATAGTCCCATCAAACATTTTTATTTTGATAATCCCTATCCCAACAGTTTTACATGTAACATCATTTCCCATATAAAATACCCCGTCATCTATAGATTGCTATGTAGTGAACCAAATCCTATGAAGACACATATGATGGGATCCTCCAGAGTCAATTAACCACACTGAGAACTATCTCCACGCAAACTCCTATCACCATCCCAACCAGAAACTAGGTGTCCTAAAAACCTTAGCCACTAGAGCCATAAGAATCTCCACTGAAGCAAACCTAGAAAAAGAAACAAATAACCTTACCAAGACTTTTAACAACATAGGTTATAAACACAAAGACATTAATAATGAAATAAATAGAGCCCTAGAAAAAACACACGATAATCCCACCATCCCAAAAGACCAGAACCCTAATAGAGATGTCTGCCTCCCTTACATCCAAGGAGTGACCGATAAGATTGCAAGAATCCTCAGCAAAAAAGAGATTAAGACCTCCTTAAAACCACTTGAAACCATCAAACATAATATGAGATACGTAAAAGACAAAATTGACCCTCACAAAGGTAAAGGAATCTACAAAATAGAGTTCTCATGCGGAAAATGCTACATCGGTGAAAATGGTCGCTCCTTCTAGATTAGGATAAAAGAACATGGAGCTGACATTAAGAATGAACGCATCCGCACCTCTTCCCTACCCGAACACTCCCTTAAAACAAGACACCATATCCTTCTTGAAGACACCAAAATCCTCGCCAAAGAAAATCACCTTTTTAAATGGCGTGTTAGAGAAGCCATTGAAATCTGTAAACATCCTAGCAACCTGAACAGAGATAGTGGGTTAGAGCTAAGCGAAAACTGGCTCCCTCTGATTCACAATAAACAATAATAATCATTGTTAAAACCTATCTCAAAATTTTAAGATTAATTCATTAAAACCAATTTTTTCTAACCCCACCTAATCACTCTCGAATATAAAACACTTTTAAAATAAACAATCTCGTTAAAGAATATTAAAAGGCTTAGGAAAATAATACCTACAATCTTAAAAACATAATTGATTATAATATGTTTTAAGCCTCAAAATTAATAAAAAAAAAATTAAGAAACATTAAACCCTAAATAATAATAATAATCAAACCCTAAAATAACTAAATAATCTACTCAAATACCTAAAAATAAACCCTACTAATTACCTAACCTCTAGTTAATTAAAAAAAAAATTAATAAACATTGATTTAATAATAATTTAAAATAATCTCAAAACAAATTAAAACAAAACCCTAATAAAACTTAATCACACTAAATAAATAATAAAAAGGAAATTTACCAAACAACCTAACCGACACCTAAATTTCATGCCAAACTCCAGTATTTAAAACCAAATCTTCTCATTATCTAAACCCAGGCTCATTGTCTTGAAGATGGATCATGATTTGGATCTGAAACATCAACAGTCTATTGACAAAATTGTGTCCATTCCGATCAATCATGAAAACCCCAACCACAGAAATATTTTTAATCAGATCAATTAACCAATTATAATGATATTGTGAGACATTATGTGTAGACAATACCTCGTCAATCATACCTAAATCCTTCTCGGTTTTATTTTACTCCTTTGTAGAGTCCTCTTCCTTTGATGCTTGCTTCTGTTTCCAATAATATTTCTTGATATGCCTTGATTTATTACAATACCAACACTTTAGCTTAACCTTTTTTCCCTTTGAGTTAGATCTATATGTACCTTTTAGATTCTTCCCCGGTTCTCTAGATTGTCCTCTAGTCGCCATTGCAACTATTGTCGAGGTTTAAGAACTACCTTTCCTATGCCCTTCCTAAAGAATCATAATCTAACAAGAATCATAACAAGCCTCCAACAACAATATCATAATCTAAAGAATCTAATGTACTAAACCACATAGACGTGACTAGATGATCACATGACTCAAGTAAAGTACATAATAAAGTAATTTCCTTATCTTTATCTTCAAATTTTACATCCACACTATATAAATGACAAATCAGGTTGTTAAAAGTATTTAGATGATCAAAAAAAATTGTACCTTCATTCATCCTTAAAGTATACAAATGCCTCTTCAAGAAAATTCTGGTCGTCAAGGATTTTGTCATGTATAGAGATTCCAAATTGCTCCATAAGTCTATTGTTTTATTCTCTTATACTATGTTAATAACACTTCATATCCTAAACATAGACGGGTGGTACTGATAGCTTTAGAAACCATATCTTCCCATTCCTCGTCTAACATACCCACGATTCTCTTTGACTTGCCCGCTAGTGCCTTTTCTAGACCGTGTTTCACAAGCAGATCTCACATTTTAAGTTTCCATAATTCAAAATTGATTTTACCATTGAATTTCTCCACCTCAAACCTTACACCCCACATCTTTTCCATTTTTCTTAAAGAACCGGATCAAATTTTTTTAATACCAAAGCTTAAAATACAAAGCTTTATAATATAGTGGAATATCAAATAAATGGAAATGAATTTAAAAATTACTTAGAAAATTCACCTTATACCTCCTATTCCATATGATATTCCACCATTTAAAAATAACAATTACCAATCCACTCCCTTAAAGAATCGCACGAACCGTAGTATTCAACTTAAAAAAAAATATTCAAAAAATGTATTACTCCATAACCTTTAATGGATCATACGCAACGCCGAGACAACGTCAATAAATTTCTACCAATTCAACAAATCATTTATTAATGCATAAAACAAATAAGGATCGGCATGAAACACATTATTTGCAAGTCCTGACACACATAAATTTAGTTGAATGACAGATATTTTATTTGTAGGTCACAATAAGTTACCAACTGTTCTGGAAAAATGTCATCAATTGATGATGCCACAAGCCAAGATTGATGGGAGAATTTCCCTCTCCATCCACATATCATCCCCTACGACGACCACAAATAATTCCATAAAAAATATTAAAACTGAAGAAACAAGGTTGTGCACAATGGGACAAAACGAGAGTCGAGGACAACAATCTCGTCCTATGTGACTCTCCAACTAGCAATAATATGTTTCTACAAGTTCTCTATGTCTTCAACCAAATAAATCTCTGATACCACTTGTAGGATCAAGTAAGCATAGAAAACAAATATTACAACAGAATAGAATAATACACTAAAAACACAAATGGAAAACTCATAAAAAATGAACACAAATTTTATGTGGTAAAACTCTCCTTCACCTCATGAGGGAAACATCCATGGATAAATGGTATCGGTTCTCTTTGGTAGCACCATATTCTAATGTAGTAGGAAGTTTGATGTATGCAATGGTATGTACATGACCAAATATTTCACATGCAGTTGGTGTTGTCAGTAGATACATGGAAAATCCAAGAAAAGAACATTGGGCAACAATGAAATGGGTGCTTCGGTATCTTAGAGGCACAAGAAATTATTGTATCACTTTTGATGGTTGCAGTGTTGAAGTTTGTAGTTATGTTTATTCAAATTTTGCAGTTGAACTAGAACAAAGAAGATCTACTTCATGGTATGTCTTCACTCTTGCAGGTGGTCCTATAAGTTGGATGTCAAAGCTTCAAAACATTGTTTCTTTATCGACTGCAGAGGCATAATATATATCTACTTCACATGCTTGAAAAGTGTAACACCCTATTTCCACCAGATTGTAAATATAACTAGACTGACCAAGGACTATGGAAAACTCATAAGTATGAATATGTGATGTAAATGGACCTGTAGGAAGAGGTCAATGAATGTGAATAATATCTTGAATTTATTGCAGGACTGTTGAGAGGGGATGTGCAGAAAAGAGACCACGATGACGATGGAAGGCTCTTGAAAAGGTGGCGTTAACTTCCACCAAGAATTAAATACTGTATTTGGACTCCACTGGCCCGAAGAACCAAAAGCGGCTCGCTGGCCCTGAAATTCAATGCCTCGTAGGCTGGTAGGCGGATGGCTTGATGAGGGATGGGATGGTAAACCACCCATCCGTAGAGCCATCAGGCTTGATCGACGCGAGGGTAATCATGCCACACACAACCTCGTGAGAGGATAAGGCATATGGAAGAAACGATTGAAGGGGGAAGATGCGAGGGGAACTCTGGAATTATGCAGAGTGAGTGATAGCAGAGAGGAAGGATTGCAACCTTCGCTCTTGGTCACTGGCAGATGGAGAGACGTAGTCTCAGAGCATCGTGGTCTCAGCTCGGGGCTGGCTAGTGGTCAATCCATTAGGAGTCGCTACGCCTATGGTTGGGTGGAAATGAGAACCCCTCTCAGTAGTTGCACCCACTTCTGGTGTTATTTCTTATAAGTATTTTATGTATTGCATCTTGAAATTCATACACTGATATACAGATATACTCATAGCACT
>ML777837.1:713421-725784 GCA_009831015.1 Picea engelmannii
AGGTGGCAGATATCGAGAAGATATCGCGAACTCGGGAGTTCGCAGGGTGAACGCCCAAGTATTTGGTGTTAAAAGTCACGAGTGGCGAGGCCACGAGAGGATCCGAGCCGTCCATCCGAGAAGGACAGGTGGCAGAGATCCAGGGATCTCGCTACCTCGGAGGCTCGTGAGGTAGGAGTCCAAAAGTTGGACGCTCCAAGTCACGAGTGGCGAGGCCACGAGAAGATCCGAGCCATCCATCCGAGAAGGACAGGTGGCAGAGATCTAGGGATCTCGCTACCTCGGAGGCTCGCAAGGTAGGAGTCCAAAAGTTGGACTCTCCAAGTCGCGAGTGGCGAGGCCACGAGAGGATCCGAGCCGTCCATCCGATATGGACAGGTGGTAGAGATCCAGGGATCTCACTACCTCGGAGGTTCCCGAGGTAAAAGTCCAACGTTGGATGCTCCAAGTTGCGACTGGCGAAGCCACGAGATGATATGATCCATCCATATTTGAGGACGCGTTTCAAGAGATCTAAGAGATCTCATGAACTCGGAGGATCGCGAGGTAAGAGCCCAAAGGTTGGGTGCTCCAAGTTGCGAGTAGCGAGGTGCCGAGAGCCGAGCATGAGAGAACACCTGGCACACCTCAAGGTAGGGCCCGCATGACTGACGGGTGGACACGTATCGCCTAGAGAAGGGAGTCAATGCTCCATTGACTTATCGTGTCTGGGGAGATCGCAACAGGAGAGCATGAGAGGTCGACTCACAAACTCATGAGGGTGCGAGTTGCGAGAGACGATGACGTTTAAGAATAGCCTACGGTTACAGGTGGGGAGGGCGCTAACTAAGAAAGGAGCTATACCCATTTCTTGATCTCGGGTATCGGTGATTTGTGAAGAAAATTCAAGGGCCTTTGACTCACAACTCGCGAGGTCATGAGTTGTTAAAGGCGCCTGGTTTGTTTGACCTGTGGTCCTAACCCACGATCACAGGGAGGTGAACAAGGAAGAACTAGCCTGCACTAGACCCCTGTAGGACTCTGGGGATTCTCATTATTGAGAATTCAACCAAAAATTTTGATTATAGGTAGTGGGTGTGTTACAAAAAGGGACAATCTGGTTAAAGGGTTTACTGGGTGAGTTAGGAATGTTTCAAAATAATGTAATTTTTTTTTGTGATAGTCAAAATGTTATTTATTTGGCTAAAAATCCATCTTATCAAAGTAAGACAACACATATTCCTGTAAAATACCATTTTGTAAGACATATTATTAATGAAGGGGGAGTGGTTCTTGAAAAGGTCCACACTCAAAAGAATTGTGAAAACATCTTCATGAAACTAGTAGCATTAGAGAAGCTGCGATGGAGTTTAGCTTCTCTTGCTCTGCAGGAAAGGTGATGAACACAATCAATGAGCAAGGTATTAGGTTAATTGTTTTCAAAGTAGAGATTGTTGGAAATTGGTGACAACAAATTCCTCTAAGAATGGATTTGGATCCTATTATTCAACGTTGGTTGAAACTAAATAGACCAAGTTAGAATATGGATAGGAGTGCATTTAATAATTAGTTTCTTGTGTAACTGTGTACGAAATGCTATAAATTCATGTATGCCCATAGAGACAAGATAGAGTATGAGAGAGTTGCAGGTGAGAATTGATTGAGAGCCTACAAGGCTCCTATAATTTCCATGTTTGGAATAATAAGAGATCTGATACCATTTCTCCGTGGATGTTTCCCTCATGAGGTGAAGAAGGGTTTTATCACGTAAAATCTTTGTTCATTTTTTATGAGTTTTCCATTTGTGTTTTAAGTGTATTATTCTATTCTACTGTAATATTTTTTTTTGTTCTTTCTTGATCCTACAATTTAAAAAAATATTTAGTTAGTTATATAATATTTCCTAAATAGATGCACAATGTTGTGTCAAAGGAAACACGTAGAGGGATCAAAATCAACTTCAGATACCAATTCTTTCGCGTTATTTCTCCACTACCAATCATCCAAAATTATCTTCATGAATGGAGCTTAACATTAACCTCTCCACTAGGTTTTTGTTATAAAAGAGGCTTATACATAAGGTGGGAAGACCAATGAATGTTTAATGGGTGAAATTTCAAAATTATATCATAGAAATGTTTAATAATATATATTACATAATTTGAATTGAATTTCTTCCAACTTATGTCCTAATCACATCATCACACTTCCATATCTTATCATATGGATAAAATATAAATATAAATTTATTGTATATCATCTCAGTGTTTAATTCAAAATATTCTCAATGGAGTGTGTCTATCTCAAGAGAAGATAGTTTTGGAGAATACCTCATCCAATGAAATCCCACACGAGTAAGCAACACTATTTGTTTGGAATTAAAAGGAAATGTAGAACATTATATCAGTTGTACTACTTAATGGAAACTCTGAAAAAAAACCATAGTTATTAGATCATTTTCCAAACAAACCATATGGCTATATTCTTATTGTATTTGCACGTCCTTGAATGTGAGGTGTAATTAATCATTTATAGTTTGATTTAGAGACTTTTCCAAACAAACCATATTGAGGATATTCTTACTTTATTTGCATGTCCTTGAATGTGAGGTGTAAGTAATCATTTATAGTTTGATTTATACAATAAATGTGTAGGAATCATTGCCTAAAATTATGCTTCACCCTCTATAGAGGGTGGGAGGGGGGGGGGGGGGGGGGGATTAATAGAGAATATGTATTATAATAATACATATTCTCTACTAATGCCCCCCCCCTCCCACCCTTTATAGAGGGTGGGAGGGGGGAGAATTAGTAGAGAATATGTATTATAATAATACATATTCTCTATTAATGCCCCCCCCTCCCACTCTCTATAGAGGGTGGGAGGCGGGGGGGGCATTTATAGAGAATATGTATTATAATAATAGATATTCTCTATTAATGCCCCCCCCTCGAGGGTGGGAGGGGGGAATTAATAGGGAATATCTATTATTATAATACATATTCTCTATTAATTCCCCCCTCCCACCCTCTATTTTTTATTTTCAATATTACACTCTAAAACTTAGTGGATGAAATGAACAAAAAAAAATTGGTATTAGAGATGTGTATTCTCATTGAAATTTTCAAGATTACACTCTAAAAATTAATGGACGAAATAAAGAAAAGCAAATGGTACAAGAGTTGTGTATTCTCATTGAAATTAATTCACATTAGTTTAATTTTTATTCTATTATGCTTAAGATTAATTCATCAAATTGTTTTGGGAGTAAATTAAAAAAATGAAATATCTTAATAAAAGTTTTCAGATTTCGAGGTGGGAGTGGTTATTGTGATTCCTAGGAAGATCTACACAGTAGTGACTTTCATAATCATCTCAAATCTTTATCAATTTTTAACTAAAAATATTTTTCAAATTTGGTAGGGATTTTTATAGAAATTGCAGTTCCACTAGATTGATGGGAACTTTGCCATGGAAGTTTTCCCCTAAAAGTTTTAGCCAATTTTATGAAGACCTATATCATTGGAAATTCAAAAAAATGAATGGATCAACATGAAATAAAGTAAACCAGTTGTCAAATTTGATCTCTCCATGCTTTAGTGTTCCAATATATTGTCTCTAAAATTAGTTCAGTCCATGTTGTTCCAATATATCGTCTCTACAATTAGTTCACTGTGCATTTTGAATTGTATTTTTCTTCAAACAATACACCAAATTATTTTCAGCAATAATAGTGCTTGAATTAATCTAATGAATTCTTTGGAGTGTAACATTGTACGAATTAGTACACCAAATCATTTTGTAATATAAGATTTATGATAGAAAATTGTAACATCCCCAACCACCAACAGGACGGGAAATTCCACTACTCAGACACTTTACTTAGCTCTGATACCAAATTGTAATGTCCAGAGCCACCAATAGGCTGAGAAATGTCACTCCTGTAGCTATGCTGCACTACTCTGATCCGTGAAAGATCCAGCCTTAACTACTGGCTATGCCACATAGAGATACTTATGGAAATACATACACATCCATATCAACATAGGCTTACTGTTACCTCTCCATTAATATTATATATATATATATATAATATTAATGCAGAAGTAACAGTAAGCCTACACATGCAACATATACAACATACACAGGCAATACTCATCATCTACAACATATGTATCATTACACATCATGTAAATGAACATAAAAGTGATACTTATCCTTTGTTAGACGACCACCAACTACATACAGACCTTCCACGAACATCCCAGCCATAGACCACACTACTCATCATGCTCAACAGTAGTTAACTCCTAGGCTAGGACTAAGCTCCACCGGGCAACGGATTCCTAGACTAGGCAAGGACAATAGGAAAGTTCCACAAAACACAGGAAGGATCTTTTATCCCAGGAGCCACTTAAGCCCACAACCCAAAAACCCTCATTCTCCACACTCCTCCTCCACGCTAGGAGGGTACACCTTCACTAATACAAGTCCATCAACTATTACACCTCCCTTACCTTGGGCTTCAGCAACAGGTTGGACCAAAACTCTGAGAGTATTGTAGTTTCTACGGGATTCCCTTCCAAGAGAACTCACTTCCCAACAAACTCTCTCACCTTGGAGAGTTTCTCATAGGCCTGACAACCTGCCTCTTCAGCCAATATTTGACTCAACTACAATCAGGTACAGGTGAAAGCAACAACAACAGGGAAAACGGGTATGGACACCCAAAACGATAATAGTCATACACTAGACATAGCAAGGCTCAGTAAGAAATAAATGACAAAAACAAGGCACACTTAGTCAAGTCATTATGTGGCCGCAACAACCAACACCTATGACACCATACAAATCAGACAATTACAAGGTACTCGGTCTTCCGAAGAGTCATGGATCAATCCCTCGGTTTTCACTGGTTTCAGGGTGACTAACCTCGCGAGAGTGTAGACACAAAGGTGAAGGATCTCAAAACCCTTCTAGATGCAAGGATGGGAGTCACACTAAATAGGAAACGAACCCCCAACAGGATTTGACTCATGGGTGACTGGTTCCAGATATTCGTGATGGATGCCCTTGGTTCATGGTTAGATAGTGGATCGATAATGGTAAGAGAACCCCCTAACAGGATGGATTTCACAACTATAACTGCATGCACCCAAGTCGACACTTGTCTTCCTGCAGCCGCATGTGTTCCACTTCATACTCGTTCCCTTTCCAGGAACTTAGGACAACATCGTACATGTCCACCTTATCCTTTAGGAAATAATAATAATAAAATAGTATTCCCTTAGAGTTAAGCCCTCTAGCTTAGCCTCTAGTCCTAAACACTTATCCCCCTCCCTTACCCTATCTAGTGGAAGATTAGTCCCCCATAACTCTTTCTTTGTGGTCAATCTGCACGCAACGATGTTTAATCTTTATTAATGATCTACATAATTACATATACAAAAACAGGCTCCTCGCCTTTAACATTCAGGATCTCCGGCCTAATAAACACATAAACCCACCAACTTATCAACAATTGTCTCACCAGCCTACAAAACATGTTTACAATTCATAAATACAATTGGGATCATCCTTGGGGATATTACAATTCCCTCCCCTTATTTTTGCATTATCCCCAGTGAAACTCTTTACACAACATCAACAAGATTTCCAAAATCTTCAAAAAGATATGGGTATTCTGCTCGCATAACATCTTCATGTTTCCATGTCGTGTCCTCAGGACCGTACTCGGTCCATTGGACCATTACAAGCCCTATGGCTTGATTCCAGAGTTGGTTTCTCTTTCAGTTCCAATATGAGCATAGGATGCACTTGTAAGATGCCTTCTTTCTCCACCTTTTGATTGAGAAGACCTTCCACATCAACATGGTGAAGACCAAGGTACCAAACCTCAGCAGCACTCCAACCAACGGTCTCTCATTCCCCCATATGCATGTCCCACCCCAGGTGGGTACACCTTCACTGTCACATAGTCCATCGACTGCTACACCTTCCTTTCTTTTGGCTTCACCAACAGGCTCGCTCAGGAAGTCTTAGAGCACCGTGGCTCCTAGAATTCCAACTACACTCAAAGATTTCCAATCAGCATCTTCCCCGAGCTATTCTTTGTAGTTAACTTTCTAAATTTAATCCACATCATCTCATCTGCCTCACCCACATGCAGTTATCATGAGAAAACATCAAAGAATTCATTTAGGAACTCCAATTAGTTGAAAAGGGAATTCAACTTTTTCCCCAAAACATGAAATTCTATTTCATAATTCATCTTGGTTGTTTCCATATTATGAATGCATCCATCCTTGTGGTTTTCCAAAGGCACCAAACTGTATACCATGTTTCATGTAATTATTCATCTTGCATACAGCCAACAAATTGTCAGTATTTGTTGTACATCATAATTCAATTGAAATATGTACAAAATCTTATGCAGTGATCTTAGAATTTCCTGCACCTAGCAATTCAAACATAATTACCCAACAAATAATAAACTAGAATGACTAGTCATTATATGCATATGCATGTTCAAAGTAATACCTGTAAGTTCATTACTTCTTTTCTTGAACAAGAAAATTTCCTGTAGTCAATGCTCATGTGACTACTTGACTTTCAACTTTCTTGTTGCAATGTGTAACACCTCCCTGAAATGTCCTCAACTTCATGAGTTAACAACATTTTAGTTGTTAGTAACAATTATTTCCATGAAATAATATATATTCATGTACTTACAAAACTCATTCAGCCATTGCATTTAGTACACAATTCTATCTCTTACTATGCATGTGTGAAATTCTTAGTGCATACTTATTCACCGTACCTTGCATTGAATTACATAATGCACTTCATCTCAGTCATGTATCTCACCATCCATAAGTTGTAATTCAGCCAATGTGTTGACACATTCTCCACATACTTCCTATTGTCTTCCCAATTAATTGGATGCCTTCAGTTTCGACCCGAACACTAAACCAAGAATATAATTTTGTGGTGTCCATTAGTGTTAGCAAAAAGGTTCCAGCCCAAGTTTTATTTAAAGGTACAAATCTTTTAGTACCTGTGTGTCTCATAACCTTTCCATATCCAACCATGTCCTGGTCTCATACATGACTAGCTTCGTGACATTCCTTCCTATAACAAGTTCTTATCTTTTAATTCTTTGGTTATTACCCCACAACGAAATTAACATGACATTCTCCTATGTGAGTGTGTGCATTCAGAAGATAAAAAACTTTGAATTAATATAGGCCTTCGACCCTTACCACATCGAATGGTATGCATTCAAATAATATAATCATGTGATTTTACAAAATAACTCTGGCTGAGGAAATTCTTACCTAAATTCCTTCGGCGATTATGCAAAAAAAGTAATAAAAACTCATACCTGCATGACTGCCATTAATAAAATTTATACTACCTAAGTGTCTGATCGTAGTAAAATATTTCATGCTTCTTTTATCAAACTTATAACCGACACTTCGTCTTTTTGTTGCTTCCCTCCTTATGCAATAGCCTCACCAACAACACTTGCAAACATGCAAGCATTCTTTCCTCTGGCTGACCCAACAAGTCGTAACATACTTGCTTCCATAGAAATTGCAGCAACTTCTTTCTCCCTATAAAAATTTTCCTTGTTGATCCTAGAAGTCTACAATTCTTCTTGGATTCCTGAATCTTCTTGTGCTCCCACTGTGATCACTGTGCATGATTATTCCTGCCCTGAGGACTTTCGACATAGTGCCCCGACCTCAACAGGGTCTGTTGATCTCTCGATAAAAGGATCTTTCAATCTTCTGAGTCAAATTGACTCTTCATGCTCGTGATTGAACCCAAAAAAATTACACACAGGCCCCATTTTCTCCTTTCGGCGTAGGTCCTATGATACCCGCGCCCTCTATCTACGTGCTTCTGAAATGCTGAGTTGTAGGTGCTAGTTTCTTTTTCATCAGCCCCTTCCTTCATATGGCCTTGGGCTATGACCTCATGGAAAACTGTGATTGCGGACATCGACAAGAGTGGTTTTAGGCCAACCCATTTTTCGCCCCGCAATTCACCTCTAGCTGCCATGTATCACTTTGTTAAAACTATGGTATAAATTGCGGCCCACTCTCAAATTTTTAACATATGAGCAAGTTCTGGCCCTGCAATCCAACTTGACCGTTGATCTCTAAGTCCTTGGTGATACCTCTCGATCAACGACTGTTGTCTATTCTTTACCTGCCTCTGGCCAAATTTCCAATCAACAACCCTTTTTTTTCTTTCATGCAAGATCTCAGATCTTCGCGATCTATCGACAAGTAGCTCCCTTCCAAATCAATGACTACGATCGATTTAAGCCTTCTGGCCTTCGGGAGTTTCAACTCTCAACTCTTGCTTCCTCCTCAGTATCTATCTTCCATAGTGGAATATCTGATGACACCTGTCACTTCAGATGTGCGGCTACGATTTTCTCCGTGAGTCCGACCTTCTGGAGTTTTAGTTCTCAAACTCTCATTTCTTCCAGAGAGATTTCTCCGAAATGGCATATTGTCTGCCACACACCCTCCTCAATTGACGGTTCTTCTCCGGCTTCAGGAATTTGGCCTCCTCAACCAGATCAATGGTCCTTCAGCTCCCTCCTCGATCAATGATCGAGATCTTCTCCGGGTTTTCAGACTTTTCCCCACTCCGCTTTTCCAGAGTCTAGATCTGGCGTCGCGTGTCCTCCTTCACATCGACGACTCTCACCGTTTCGAGACTTCGTGAGTCCACTCTCCTGTGCACCTTAAAAGAGTTAAGTCTCATGCACTTTCCTTGGGATCCAACGATTGTTGGTCCTCGTGCTGAAATATGATAGACAGATCTGATCTTCATATGTGTGTGTTCCTTCTATGTGGACGTGAAATTCGACGACCAGATCTCTTCCTCTGCAACTGATCTGACGACAGTTGTCGCTCCTCCTCCTGAGCTTTTTCTTTCTCTTAAAATACATCAAATTATTTTCAGCAATAATATTGCTTGAATTAATCTAATAAATTTTTTGGAGTGTAACAATGTACAAATCAATACACCAAATCATTTTATAATATAAGATTGTTGAAATCAATATACCAAATCAATTAATAATTTACTTCTCTCAACAACAATACACCAAAATAATATCATTTGTATTTTATCAAAATTAATACACCTTATCTATATTATGTTATATATAGATAAGGGCATTCCACCAATAAATCAATATGTCAAACTATTAAACTTGAAGTTATAAAAAATAATTCTTATTTAGATCATATAAAAATAACTTATAATATAATAACTGCAGACTTCGTGGTTAAGGCCATCATTTTCTATTATCATGAACCACCTTCAACAATAAACTACTCAATGACCCCTGAGCAACCCGTGAGCATAAGCGATTCATGCATAATGAATATATGGCGTTGGTAGATGAGTTTTTAACTTCGTCGTTGATTAACATAGTTATGTTTGCCTTCATTTTTGTTTCTCATAAATATACGATGGAGGTAATTTAACTCTGAAGTCTTCATGCTAATTTACATGACGATTACTATTTCCTATCTAGGTTGGATTAGTTTTGATCACAAAACATTGGACCGATATTTGTTGCTTCCAAAGGAATTTTTGTCTAAAATTTTGTGGGTAATAAATAATATCTAAAGAATTGTATAGAGTGTCATGTATATCATTGAACATGCGTATCTATTTTTAAACTTTTTTATTTTTTATTTTAATTCTACACGTAAACAACTTAAACTTATTTTAAATTTACAAGTAAACTTTTTTTAAGAGATTATAATTTAAATATTTTTTCATTTAGGTGGGAAAAATATAATTGTGATTATAATCTTATATAAATAAGATATTTTAATTTTATATTAAATAAATTTTTTTATTTTAATGAAAAAATAAAATGTAAATCAATTTTCATTTTAATAAAGAAAAAAATTATATTATAACTTGTGTTTTTCAAAGTCCGATTTATAATAATGCACTTATTCACAATATATAGAATTTTATGAAAATATGCATTAGACACTTGAGGTATAAGGGTTTAGTCATTTTACAAAAAATATTCTTGTTTTCTTATTTGTAGAAAGTATACATGTGATATAAAATGTAAATAAGTAAATTTTTTATAATTTTATAAAAAGTACATATGTGATATAAAATATAAAATATAAAATGTAAATAAGTAAATTATTTATAATTTGGTTAATTTTTTGTATTAATTCCAATTTAATACAAAAAATTAGATATTAATTATTTTTTTACACTTTTTTGTTTTATCACTATATAACTAAGACACTATATATTAGAGATCTAACTTGCTAAAAAAATATGATTACATGAACATTTAATGAATGAAATATTGTAATATTATTTGAATGAACTTTGATGAAGTGATCATACATTTATGTAGTGTAGTTCTATTTTCAGTTTGTTTAAATATAATTGTATGGTGTAAGAACAAACTTATGTGAACATCCATATTAACTTTTTAATTGAAAAAAATGCATATGAATCATTGTAAGAATACACTTGTTCATATTCAATGTGAAGGATTGTAAAATGTTCCTAGTAATTATAGATCTAGTAGATGATAGGAATTTGGAATTTAAATGAATTTGTATTTGATGTTTTGTTGCTATCTTTTACAGTTATTTATTTCATTTTCATTATATGTGAGTGTGATAAACATATACATAGAGTAATTGTTACTAGGATAAGTCTTCTTTTGAGAAATAACATGCTGGTGTTTTACTTTTGAAACACTATATTCATGGTATACAAAACTTAGAATACTAGATTCATGGTATACAAAACCTACTACCAAGCTAAATCAAATACCAATCAAATTTTTGGAAAAATTCATGAACCATTTCACAAGTATAGTTGCCTTCATTTATTGCATTGAAGTGTCAAATCTGAAGTTTTGGGTTGAATTAGTTTTTCCACATTACTGATTAGAATGGGTTATGATCCTACATATATTTTTCCCGCAGCTCACAATTCAACAGAGATGGGATTAACAAATTTAATGTAGCATCTAGTTTAATTATTTAAAATGACTAGCAAAGGGAAAAAGAAAAAATAGGCGTTCTCAAATATATATATATGTTCTATGTTGAGGAATAAGATCTTTCAATCCAAAAGCTCTAGTTACTATATTTCATTATATGACAATAAGAAGTTAGAGGAAATTAATTTGTATATATATCTTTAAGTTCACTTTCACCACAAGATAAACATGAACTATAGTGTTCATAAATGGATTAATGGAGGATATGAACTACAATGTTGATAAAAGGATTAATGGAGGATGAGAACACAATGTTGATAAAAGGATTAATGGAGGATGAGAACACTATTAGGACAATTTTAAAGTACTATATTTTTTGTTTTTGGGGAAAATGGAAGCCCTTTTTCATGCACTCATTACAAGAATTATTTATTCTAGAGAATATGGTAAATAAATTAATTCTAGGGAATATGAGAGAAAAGTTGAGAAACTCATGAAGTAATTTAAAATCTATGATATTAAAATTAAATGAAATACACTCTTAGAGATTAAATTAAATTAAATTAAATTAACCTACTCTTAGAGATTGGGTTTATACCAATTGAAATCAAAGTTATGATTATGTATTTGATTTACAATAACAATATAATAAATATGAACCATAAGAGTTTTCCTACATTGATTATAATTCCATTTTGGGTTACCTCAATTTTAACAAAGGGTAACATAAACATACTAATTTTTGGTACCATTAAATATTTATACCACTAGTTATACCATCACAACTAAATTTAAAGAGAAATAGTTGAATAACTTAGAAAAACAATTATTATGTATTAAATTACTATAAAAGAATATTAACCCATACTCAAAATATTAAAAGTATGTTTATTTAAAAAAATATATATATTCTTAAAATAAAAGTGAACTTTGATGTGTTTTTATAGTGAAAGTACATGCTCTACAAAACATAAAACATCATGGAAGAAATAATAAATAACCTTTGTGATATTAAAAAATGGGGGATGAAAAAACATTTTCTTAATGTTTAATTCTTTTGTAAAACTAGGATTTATATAGGTTGTTAATCAATCAAAACTAAATAAATAAATAAATGTTTTCTTCTATTTTTCAATTATAAAAGTAAAATATTAAAAAATATATATTTTTTATAATTTTTTTAAAAACTAAAGAAAAAAAACGTTGTTCACAAAGAATAATCATTATCATCACAATCATGTAATTAAAAAAAATCTTTAATTACAAATAAAAACATTTAAGAATCAATCATGTAATTAAAAAAAAATCTTTAATTACAAATAAAAACATTTAAAAATTATGTACTTTTTAAAAAAAACAAA
>ML777837.1:745765-760150 GCA_009831015.1 Picea engelmannii
AATACCATGCCATTGAAAACACTACGTCCTACTTGCTGCTGTGCCGTTCGAAATTCTACTTCAAAAATGAGGACAGGTTTTAAAATGTATTTGTCATTACAGTAATGCTCATCCAAGAGGTTGGTTCAATAGACGTTGAAAATGCAACGTGTACTGCATAATTAATACACAACTTTAGGATTACAGTGAACGTACCATGGGTTGGCAACAACGATTTTAGATTTACCTCGATTTTGCTGTGTAATTTGCCCTCAATCTGGCCATGTGAAGCCTCACATGACTCTTCACTGTGAAGGCAACACGGGCCTACTGTGCATCAACGCGGCTAAAAGGTCTGACAATTTAAACAATGATGGAATTCTTCAGTATCCTTCCGAGTTATTTTGACTCTCACGTCGTGCGATCGCACTATTGCGCTGTATCTGGTCCCCAGTTGCTGGGAATTTATTAGTCATAACTCCATTTTATGTATTATGTCCCTACAGTCACAAGGAAATCCCAAGCTAACACTGAAATGGAAGTCCCAATCTAACGCTTAAATATCAGGATGTTTGTAGAGAGATTGGTTTGTATAATTTATGTGATATTTATTTTGAACTATAGAGAATTTTTATTTCTAAATAGATGGATAATTTGATCGTTTACTTTAATTTTAATGGATATAATTTTTATACAGCCTCAGTGAGCTTAATGGTTAAGAACATGTGTTTCCTCTTAAGAGGTCACAGGTTCAAATCCAAAGGGTTAGGGTATGTATACCTTCGTAGACTTTACCAATCAAATCGCTGGGCGGAGGGAGATCCCTTGACCTTAAAAATAGATTATTATTATTATTATTATTATATATCAATGAGATGGTTTCTTTTTATTAATTTTTTTTAAATTCATATATCTTTCTTACATTAAATATAAAAATTACACAAGTTCTTTTTATTATACTCAATAATATATCTTCAGATTGAAAATAATTTAAGTGATCCTAATTCTTAGATTAAATATAAAAAATTACACAAGTTCCTTTTATTATACTCAATAATACATATTTAGATTGAAAATAATTTAAGTGATCCTAATTGGGTCTTTGTTAAAAATTTTTGAAATTTTGTAATAAGCATTTAGTTGCTTTATTTTTTGAAAAGTTCAGAAACATATGTTTTTTTATTAATTTAGTGTTTTTATCAAAAGTGGAAATAGAATTAAATACAGAGACATTTTTTTATTTTTTTTTAAGGTTGTAAGTTATCTCTTTCTAGGGTGTGTAATTTGGTTTTAAAAGACTTGAGTGGGGTAGAGAAAGATAAATCTGTTTTTGTTCAAAGGGTACCTAGTCCTCCTATTTTGGAAAGCTTTTGATTCTTTGATGGAGCTTCTTAGAATGGGGGTTCAAAATGTGGAGCAGGTGCAGTTTTAAAATGTCCACATATTGGTGTGTACAATATTAAGATGAATTGTGGTAAAGTACCAATTCTTGAGGGGCGTTGTTGGCCTTATGGAGTACTTTGTTTTTTGTTCATTTCAAGAAGGTAACTAATTTGCAATTGGTTGGGAATTCAAAACCAATCCTTGAGGGGAGTTGTTGGACTTATAGAGTACTTTATGTTTTGCTCATTTCAAGAAGGTAACTAATTTGCAATGGGTAGGGGATTCAAAAGTTATAGTGGATTTGTTTTCACTATATGCACGTGGCCTCTTTAAAGCCTTGGATCAAAAAAATTGTCATTTTATCTCCAAGTTCCAGGTGTTGAAGATTTAGCATATCTACATGGTGCTTAATTTGGAAGCACATATCCTCTCTAAACAAGCTCTAGATATTGAGGAAGGAAAAATATTGTTTTCTAAGGAGGGAGGATATGGCTAAGAGCCTTTTGAAGTTATGTCTATTTTCTAATTTGGGCTTTTTCTTTTTTGTTGCTATGGTACTACGAAAGGGGATGTGAGGTATGTTTGAATCATGATGTTTTTTGTTGGGTCTGTGGTTGGGGAAGATATTTCTTTGAATTTGAATTAGATAATGTTTCTATATGTGATGTTTTTTTTATATTTACTAATATAAGTACTATTTTTTCATTTTGTAAAGAAACAAACCATTCTATAGTTGGCCTTCCAAAGGGATCCCATTAAAAATGGAGGTTGTAGGAAATAAGGACATCAACATGGAGATGGAAGGACAAATGTGGAGGACAATAGAAAAAATGAGAGATCAAAGACAGGGAAACCTGCTTGAAGTTGAGTGGATCAAGGAGTTAATGAGCCTCTCTGTGTTGAACGAAGTGTCTCTAATCTATGGTCATCTACAATTTGGTATTTTTATCTACGGTGTGCATGAATTTACATCCCCCCAAGATATTTTATTCATTTCCTAGACACCCCCACTCACTTCTGGGTCAATTATTTCTAGCATTTAATCTCTAAATCCAATTTTACACTGACATCAACTCTTATTTTAAAACACATTCCATAAATGGATTTTCCCACATACCCAAATGGTTATCCCCTCTATCATTGATTCTATTGTTTCCTTGGTATCATTAATGAACTATGGGTCAAGAATATTGAGTTGTATTAGCGCTTATGTAGAAGAGATTTGTTTTTCCTAACTTAGAGTTCGAGTGCCATGTGGCATATGTATTTTTTTTTCTATAGAATTTGTTTGATACAAAAGATCTTAAAAGGGTTATGTAAGTTATTTTCTAAGAAATTTGTTAAAAGGCTACGAAGGTTGTTAAAAATGGTACTCAATTTGTTGTTACAAAACCTATTTGCTACAAAAGTTGTTGAAGAGGCAGTGAATTCAAATTACTCAAACAAGAATTGAAGAAACATCCATGTTGGTGAGATGGATGAGCCATAGACATACTATTTACAAATTAAATGGTATCAAAGTAGGTTCATTAGATACCTTGAAGAAAATTCCATGGGAAAAGCATTGAAGAGGGAGAAGTCGAAAGAGTTGAGAAACTTCAAAAGGAAGATCCAAGAGGAAAGACAATATTGGAGTTAGAGAGAAGATGACATGGAAAAAGAGCTTCCTAAGTGTGAGGACTAATTCATTTCCATGAGGAAGAAATTAAACAAGAGTAGATTTCAATTCTTGCAACTAGGGGATAAATTCACTAATCTAGATAATTCACAAGATGAGAGGTTCACTGGAGTGATTGCTTAGATATACCAAGACTTCACAATGAAGGAAGAGGCCTTGATGGAGCTACAAGAATTTTTCCAGTAGACCAAGAAAGTCCCTTACATTTCCATTGTTGAAGCGAGCACCATGACCACATCAAGCATGGTAAACCCACATTTGAAGACCCTTTCTCAATATGCATTTGGTGACATTGAAAATCATAATAGAGGCATCAATTCCAAGCTCATGAGGAAAACGGGATATGATGGACAAGCGTTAGGAAAGGAAGGCCAATGAATTTTGATCTCCATTGTAGCTAAATAGAGGCCAAATCATGATGTCATAGGTTTTGGTTGACAAGGATCCATGCAAATTTCATCTCAAACCACTCTCATCAAGGTAAGAAGCACCAAAAAAGAAGTGATTCCCATATACAAAAAGGAAAATGGAAAAGGAAGGTGCATAGACCCACTTAAATTTGGTTCTATAAGATAGAAGAGGGAAGCAATGTGATGATTCTACCATCTATACTTTCTTCAACTATTGAAGGACTAGGCAGGCATGTTGGCAAGCATCGTCACAAACTAAAAATTTATGTCTTAGTTTCTTTATATTGTAAGAAAATGGGTCATAACGCTAGCGATTGTTAGCACTCTAGAAGGCCAAGTATCATAGGAAGGAACTATTTTTAGTACTAGATATTAACCGAACATTGGGAGGCCAAATGTTGGAGGCTTCACCCTGAACTCCATCCCATGAACTAGACAACAAAGAAGAGAGATTGGAGAGTCAAGGGAAAGGGGAAAGAGGAGCCACCTGCACCTGCATCCCATGGAGAAGCATTTTTCTACTACCTATTTGTTGGCAGCGACCAATTCTGTCGAATTTTATCATAATTAAAAGTCGTCACAAAGAGAGAAAATATTTCTGTAGCTACCACCTCCTTACATTTATAAACATTTTTGTCTTTTGGCATCAAGGAGACTTATTGGGCTAGTTTATTATATGCGTTTTTCATTTTCATTTTTTCTTTGTTTAAATTTCATGACTGGAAGGATGAAATTGAAACAAAACTTGGCTTGGGTAATCATTTTGCATTTTGTGATTTGTTCTTTTCATTTACCAAAGAGATTACACCTTCCAGGGACCTATATGTTGCTAACTTTTAAGTTTTATAAGCTCATTGATTAATCCATTGCCACATTTTTATATATTATGGGGAATATGACTCGATCATTTCTATGGTTGATTGTATTGTATTAATTTTTTTTGCCTAATCGCACAAAACTTTGGATTAACATTTGAAATTTTCTCTTTTCTCTATTAGTCATATCACCTTCATATCAAATTGGTACAGGACTAATGTACTCACAAATACACATCATCTTATTGTTCTCTACATTTAAGGCTTTCATTCATTATTCAAATAGGCAGTTGATAATGGTTGGGGTTTAATCTTCATTGTGCATAATGGTTCATGAGCCTAGACATCCTCTGGTTTTCTGTCACCCAAAAATTGAATTTTGAAGTATGATTACCTACCAAGGCATCGGGCATCTCCCAATTTCACAGACCTCTTCCTACTGCTTATGTATTGGAAAGAGAAACCCACCTCTCGTTTCCTTTAGTGTGTCTTTGTGATAACACCCATGACTCCTGTAGTAGTGTAGATCCAAACAACCGTGAGTTTATACACATTCGTGATTACATAGAAGATTTCAAATCCATAAGTGTGTAACAGAGACATGTTTTTATCGGAGGTTTTCTGAGAAAATGGTTACGTATTTAGCCAAACCGTTAAAAACCCATTTCTGAAACAGGCTCATTTACTTTCCATTTGGGAATTTTCTTCAGAAATTACACAGTTGCAAAGATATGTCTCGTTCTATGGAGGGAAAAAAAATCATAATTTTTGTTGCGGTTGAGGTAAGCATTGTTTCATATTTGTCTCAGAGATTCAAGCTTGTTGATGGTTTTTCTAGGTTCCAAGTTAAATACACCATTATATTTATTGATGAGCCTACATAAGATGTCAAAAATTTATAAAAAATAGAGCTTGAACCCTCTGTCAAGCCTCTTTCACCATGGGCTTATACGAATTTTATTGTTGTCTCAAATTGGGGACACCTGGGAAATCTTCCTGTGTCAAAACCAATTTTCCCTACCCGAGAGCACAGTAAACTCACCTTTACATTCAAATGTAAACCCCAATCTGGATAACCCTGTAACCGAAAGTGAAGGTTTTGATTCACATAAAGACTATGAGATTATTGAACCAAATTCTATTGATGTGCAAAACCCTATGGGTAAAAAACTTAGATATAATTTTGTACCCAAGAAATCATTAGAACATGTAGTGGATGTATTAAGGGAGAGGATTTCTCCTACTCCTATTATTGAGCCGACTTAGGGTTTCATTAACAAATCAATTGTTAAGAAAAATCGCAGTCCTAAGAAATAGAGTATTTCAAACTAAAATTTTGCAAGAAAAAGGATTAAACAATATAATAATATGATCATTAAAAAACTCAACAAGTCCCACTATCATAGATTCAGATTTATCAAATGTCTCTTTTCCAATTTTTGAAATAGCAAATAGTTGTTTTGTTTTTATTTTGATTATGTTTTAAAAATAAAATAGATTAGAATTTTTTTTTTACTATTTTAGACTAGATACAGAATCTTGTATCTAGCTACAGAATCCTGTAGCTTATCTTTTCTAAATGTTAGTTTGTATTATTTTCTAAAAATCAATTTTGTTTTGTCATTTACAAAAAAATAATAATTATGGTGCTATTTAAAAGGAGAAACCATCTTGGATCATGCATTGTATAGTTCAGTAGTTGCATTTGATTTTGATAAAAATTTGTCATTATGTAATAAATTTTGATAAACAAACTCCTACAGGAATGGTTTCATATTGTACTATTTTTGTAAAGAAATCTATTTTTGGGGGATTACACTCTATCTTGCATGATAAGAGTTTGTTAATCCAAAACTAGTTTAAATAGTGATCACTATTAGTAGTGAAGACAACTTTGGTTGGAATACAATATGGATATGTGATTTTGAGAACTGATATGGGAAATATATTCACCATTGGCTTTAGACCTGTGTGATGCTTATTACATTATATTCTTCTATTGCCTCGGTCTTATGAGATATTATTATGTTTGATGCAACTTTAGCCTCGTCATCATATAGTGTTTCATATTGTTAAATATTTAGATGTTGTCCATAATTTGTTATTCCATTTCATATGTGTGATAAATATATCATTTGATTATTATTGAATTTATTTCAGATGTTAAATTATTGGCAATATTAATACTCTGAATTGAGTTTCCTTTAGTTCTGAGTTATTGATTGTCATAAGATCACAGGTTTTAAATCATTCATAATTATGTTGTTATATTTTTACTCCAATACATCAAAAACTTCTTTGAATTTATTCTAGAAGTACTAGTATTGTTCCGTCATAGGTTTCCCTTACATGTAGGACAAATAAGAGCTTAAACAACATAGAAAGATAAGCTTAGTTTTGTTGATCAGTCATAGGTTTGTTTGTGTGCTTTTTTAGTTAAATGAAATGATGATTACATGAATTAGCTTAGATTGTTTATGTATCACTGTTTCAATTTTATTTTCTTAGTATTTATTAGTTTAGAATCTTTAAACATTAAAAAATAAAACAAAAATATTTTTGTTCTTTGTTTATCTTATTTAGAAACACTATTGCGAACATTTATTTTGCAAGATTTCAAGTAAACCCTGCAAGTTGTATACATATTGTTTATAAAAATTTGGATATATCCATGTTTCTATTTGAACACTTGTAATTAGTACATAGATGTTTAGAATCATAGCTTTAGATTAGTTTATTTCTTTTATTATTTTTATGACCTTCGTTGGCTAACAAAGCCATTAAACTTGTTAAATCAGTTCATAGAAAACGACTTGGGTTAATCAGACAACCCTAGTCCATATCTGACCTTCCAGTTGATGGTGTGTCACTTACGCCCATCAAAAAATGGCACTAGAAGGAGGGTTGACTGACAAGATGGCCTTATAGGAGCCTTTACCTCGAATGTATTTAATTCCCCATGGCTCCCCAAATCATTGTGTTGGAACATTCTTTCCACTTCTCATTGTCTGATATTCCCAACGTGATAGTCTCTCGCTTTTCCAAACTGACCTTTGATGGTGGGGTTGATGTATCTGTTAAATACTATATTAACATGTTTTGGTGTAATTGGAGTAAAATTGGAATAAATTCAAAGAAGTTTTTACTTTTAAAGCAATGTTTTAGGGCTTGGATTAAACATTGCTTTGAGTCTTTTCCAGCATATCACATTTTTTATTGGTTTCAATTTGTAGAGGAATTTTTACATGGTTTTGAAAACTATGATTACAATCAATTATGTGAAGAATTTCAGACTTTACTAATCAATAACAATTCATCTCCAGAAGGATTTTCAAGAAGAATCCATCATGTACTCTGTAAATTTAATCTTGATGGAATGCCATTTGTACTAAATCTCCTCTATGATGCTTGCATCCCTTTCATCCTGTCATATTGAATTGTGAATGATGAATCGGTTATGAAACCTATCACTGAATTGCGAGAAGAATTTTATTCACAGGATGAGAGGAATTCGTCTGAAAAATTTGAACAAGAAAGGGAGGTAGAATCTACTGAAAAGGTTCTTACTAACAATCAAATTGGTTTTCCCTATGAATCATTGTATACTCAGTCCTCGAACATCGTGGAAGAAGATTTGATGTTGGGTCAAGGTGAATGTCCTTATTCTTCTAACTCTTTCTCTAATCAGTATTTGAATTTTGTTATTGAAGAAAAGACCTTAAACCCTCATCCGCAAATCATACCTTATCCACAGGAAAGATTAGATGTTTGTTTTGAAAATTTTTAATTATCTATCATACAGGAGGCAAATTTAGATGATCATATTATGTTGAAAAATTTATCACCAAAACAAAGTGAAAGTTTTAAGGAAAGTGAAGAAGAATGTCGCGAGAATACCATTGCTAAATATCATAGCTCAAGAGATTATTTTCATGTGATCATTTCTAATTCCTTTTACTCTTTATATCCTAATCTTTTCTTAGATTTTGGTGGACATTCTACTTTATTCACGGTATCTTAATATTTCCCATCACAATCAAATCTTTTCGATGTGCCAAGATTTGGTGAAATTAATTCCATACATAAAAACATTTAAGTCGGATTTGATGCTCTTTCACTTTCATCACTCACATGGAAAAAATACATGTTGCAAGATGATTTTACATGATTTATTTTTGAGAAAGACAATGCACTCATTCCTATGGAGATCAAATATTCTAAATTGCATATTCATTCTTTGATTAGTTCGAATTTTAATATTTATGCTTCACATTTGGAAACAATCAATATCATCAAAGGAAGCATTCAAACCAATGATCTAATTGATGTCATGAATCCTCTTATGATGTGTTCCCCATTGATATATCCATTTCATCAAAGTCATAGTTTGCATCCTAATTTTTTTGACAGGATCTTAGAATGGTTTGAAGATTCGTATCTAAAAAATCTTCATAATAAAGATAAAGTTGAGATTACTTTGTTTCTACCTAAATATCTAGGAAGTAAGCATGGCATATTTCTTTTAGATCCTCCATTTGAAGAAATTAATGAACACTTGGAGAATTGTTGGGAGGATGGGGAACTTTGGCCTTTGTTGATGGTTATGTCAGGTCCCCATAATATTGAAAAGTCCTCCAAACTTACTTACACTCTTCCATGCCATTATGACCCATATCACGTCAAGATTGTAGAATGGTTGAAGGATTCATATATAATGAAGTGTCAAAAGAATGGTAAGGTTGTGATTGCTTTGTTTTTTAAATGAATATATAGGAGGAAAGCATGACATATTTCTTTTGTATATGCAAATACTATATTCTTTTATTCTGATTTTCAACTTTCTACACCTTGAAGGATTGAAGATGCTCTTGTGGTTGCACTGGAAATACAATTTTACTTAGTGTTTTGATCTATTTAGTAGTTAGAGTAGGTTTTGGAGTAGGTTTCCTTTAGTTTTATTTCTCACTGTTTCTCTTTGTAATAATGCAGTTATGAACACAAGTGGGTACACCAAGAGAACTATCATATGAATGTTTTCACATACGTTCACTTTAATTCTTTTCTTTCTTCTTTTTCGTTGAATGTTTCTATCAAAAAACGCAGTATCATTATGAAAATTTTAAATGGAAAGTAAAGAAATAAGTAATTTTGAATAGTCGATTCAACCCTGATCCAAGGTGCCACTAGTAGGAATGCACACATATTATGACTGCACATCCAATGCTATGACTGTGTTATTTTCTAAGTTATTATCGAAACATTTGAGTTGTCGTTAATTGTTCCTAAAAAATTATTTCATCTATGCCCCTGATATAAATTTTCTGGTGATGCGGATATAATTGCTTCACCCAACGTGTCGCCATTGTCGACAACCGCCAATTCTGTTGAATTGTATCATAATTAAAAGTCGTCAAAAAGAGATAAAATATTTCTGTAGTTCCCACCTCCTTAAATTTATAAAAAATTATGTCTTTTGGCCTCAAGGAGACTTATTGGCCTAGGTTATTATATGACTTTTTTGTTTTTATTTTTGCTTTTTTTTAAATTTCATGACTGCTAGCATGAAATTGAAACAAAAATTGGCTTGGGTAATCATTCTGTAGTTTGTGATTTCTTCTTTTCTTTTACCAAAGAGATTACACCTTCAGAGGACCTATATGTTGCTAATTTGTATGTTTTATAAGCTCATTGATTAATCCATTGCCACATTTTTTTGTATTATGGGGAATATGACTCGATCAGTTCTATGGTTGATTGTATTATTTTATTTTTTTTCCTAATCGCACAAAACCTTGGATTAACATTTGAAACATGCTCTTTTCTCTATCAGATAGATCGATTTCATATCAAAATGGTACAAGACTGATGTACTCACAAATACACATCATCCTATTGTCTTGTACATTTAACGATTTCATTGATTTTTCGAATAGGTAGCTGATAATGGTTGGGGTTTAATCTTCATTGTGCATAAAGGTTCATGATCCTATGCATCCTCTAGTTTTTTGTCACCCAAAACTCGAATTTCCAGGTATGATAAGCTCCCAAGGCATCGAGCCTCTCCCGATTTCACAAAACGCTTCCCACTCCTTGTGTATTGGAAAGCAAAACCCACGTCTAGTTTCCTTTACTATGTCTTTGTGATAACACCCATGGCTTATGTAGTAGGTAATATCTGAAAAACCCTGATTTTTTACACATTCGTGATTACATAGTAGATTTCAAATCCATAAGTTTGTAACAAATACATGTTTTTGCGAGAGGGTTTCTGAGCAAACGATTACAAATTTAGCCAAATCGTCAAAAACCCATTTCCGAAACGGGCTCATTTATTGTCCAGTTAGGCCACTTTTTCATAAATTACACAGTTACAGAGATATATATCGTTCTTTGGAGGGAAAAATCTCATAATTTTTGTTGCGGTTGAGGTAAGCGCTTTTTTAATTTTTCTCAGAGATTCAAGCATGTTGATGGTTTTTATGCGTTCCAAGTTAAATACACCATTCTATTTATTGATGATCTTGCATAAGATGTCAAAACGTAATAAAAAATAGAGCTTGAACCCTTTTACATGCCTCTTTCACCATGGGCTTATACGAATTTTCCTACTGTCTCAAATTGGGGACACCTGAGAAAACTTCCTATGTCGAAACTAATTTTCCCTACCCTAGAGCACAGTGAACTCACCTTTGCATTCAAATGTAAACCCCAATATAGATAACCATATAACCAAAACTCAAGGTTTCAATTCACATAATGACTGTGAGCCTAATGAACCAAATTATGTTGTTGTGCAAAGCCCTATGGGTAAAAAACTCCGATATAATTTTGTACCCAAGAAATCATTAGAAGAGGTAGTGGATGTATTAAGGGAGAGAATTTCTCTTGCTCCTGTTATTGATCTCACTCAGGGTTTCATTAACAAATCAATTGTTAAGAAAAATCACAGTCCTAAGAAATAGAGTAATTCAAACTAAAGTTTTACAAGCAAAAGGATTAAGCACTCTAATAATATGATCATTAAAAAAATCAACAAATCCCACTATCATAGAGTTAGATTTATGAGATGCCTCTTTTTCAAATTGTTGAAATAGAAATAAGTTGTTTTGTTTTTTATTTGATTCTGTTTTAAAAATAAATAGATTATATTTTTTGATTTTTATTTTTTTACTATTTTAGACTAGCTACAAAATCATGTAACTTATCTTTTCTAAATGTTAGTTTTTATTATTTTCTAAAAATCAATTTTGTTTTGTCATTTATAGGAAAATAATAATGATGATCTTATTTACAAGGAGAAACCATCTTGGATCATGAATTGTATAGTTGAGTAGTTGTTTTTTATTTTGATAAAAAATTGTCATTATGTAAGAAATTTTGATAAACAAACTCCTACATGAATTTTTTCTTGTTGTACTATTTTTCTAAAGAAATCTATTTTTTTGGGATTACACTCTATCTTGCACGATAAGAGTTTGTTAATCCAAAACTAGTTTAAATAGTGATCATTGTTAGTAGTGAAGACAACTTTGGATGGAATACCGTATGGATATGTGATTTTGAGAAATGATATGGGAAAGATATTCACCATCAGCTTTAGACCTTTCTGATGATTATTCCATTATGTTTTTCTATTGCCTCGGTCTTATGAGATATTATTATGTTTGATGCATCTTTAGCCTCGTCATCATATAGTGTTTCATATTGTTAAATATTTAGATGTTGTCCATAATTTATTATTCTATTTCATATGTGTGATCAATCTATCATTTGATTATTATTGAATTTATTTCAAATGTTAAATGATTGGCAGTATTAATACTGTGAACTAAGTTTCCTTTCATTCTGAGTTATTGATTATCATAAGATCACGTGTTTTAAATCACTCATAATTTTGTTGTTATATTTTTACTCCAATATGTAGGGGCCGAATAGATTTAACGTCAAATAAGTACATAAATTGTAACAATATTGATTTAAGAAAATTCACTAATTTCTTTTAATTAGAAAAACAGTAAAATTCAAATATTCCTTTAATTGAGCACATTCGCATATAAATTTATCAGAAAATAATAAAATTTTATAGCAAAATAAATGAAATACACAATTTAAATTACTTGGGTCTGATGCTAATTCGCCTTGTTGCCTTGTTGTTTCCTTCGTGTTGCCTGATGCACTGACCAAGAATGCCCAAACCTACTATATTCCCTGCCAACTAGGACAACTACCTAGCTCCAGTATATCATATGAATATCATGGACCCTGTGCCCAAAACCTCGAGCAAACCGGTGCCTGTACTGATCCAATCCGACTCCAAAACTCACTCCCCCCTCTACAAATCTAGGAGAGCCCCATCAAACAATCCTCAATATCCCGTAGAATCCTCCCCTTTGTAAACCTCCTTCCCCTCCATATCCTTCCTTCACCGCCTCTTGCATTTACTTCCTTATCCACCCATTTATTACCTTATCCCCTCATAATTAATATCTTACCCCTTTTAATTAATATCTTATCCCTTTCCGTGTATGTAATTTTTTTTTTTTTTTTTAAACAATATAACTTATTATCCCTTTTAAATCTAATACCCAAGTTATTGAATATATATATTTTTTTATATACTAGGGGAATCGGTAAAAACGGCAGTATCGTACTCGCGTGACACGGGGTCGAATCCTGCCGGCTGCCTTATAAACCCTAGGGAGAAACGCACAGCCCGCAAGCATGCCCTCCGAGTAAATTGGGGTGAGAATCAACCTTGAGACCTCATTTTACATAGTTCCTTCCATTTACACGGCACTTGCCAATCGGTCTACACCCCTGCGGGCCCCAAGTTATTGAATATAACAGGTAGTTAATTAATTAATTAATTAATTAATCAAATTGCAACCATTAATTAATTAATAATTATTTAGTTAGTATCATTATACCAATCTTGTTTAATTAATACCATGTTAAGACAATTAATCCCCTAATTATTTTTTACTTAATAATCCTTAAACATTTATTCAACTAAGGTTGTTACATACACCCACCCTTCAGGAAACTTCGTCCCGAAGTTATGGTGTCTTATGGTACAAAGGAAAAGAAACATGCTTCAGATATTCATAACAATTAACCTACATTATCAATAAGTAAGTCAAGAAAACTCATGCATACTAGTGTATATGTACAAGAAATGCATGTGTATCTAGTACATACAAGTCTCGTGCATGTACTAATAATCAAAACTATCATCCTTTAGTAGTTTATGTATGCATCGAATCCAGTTAGCAAGACTAGTCTTTTATAAAAGACAACAACCAGTCAATTGTTTGATAAATTCCTTAATTACAATTATCCGTTTCAAACATTTTATTTAGACAACAATGGTTTAGTTACGAAATTATGAATATTCATATATACTCATTTCTCTTTTTTTTTTTTTGAAGGGAAAACATTAAATTCCACCACCAGACAGATCTCCATACCTTCTCAACTATTACTACTCATCCTTCCTCCCTAACCTACTTCCATCTCCATTCCTATCCTTCCTCTGTTAGACTATCTTGGAGTGTCAACTATATTGACCTAACTCCAAATAGAACCCGTAAGCGGAAGTGTTGCTATCTCGACCAAACTTCTCTAGCAGGCATCTAACAATCATCATCACACGTCTTGGGAGCATGAACTAACACCGTCCTCCCATGACTTCAGGTTTCGGAGGATACACAGTGGGAAATGCCTCCACCCCTCCTAACAGGACTAGGGTCCACACCCTACAATGGAGGATACACAGTGGCACCGTGTTGCTGGAGGTTTTTTCATCGTTTATTTGATTTTGGGCAGTGTCATTACCTGAAATCATGCAATGGTCCACATATCATAGCAATGCATCCAAACCAATATAAATTTCACATACAATATTCATACCATAATGTTTCTCAGTTAGTGGTCCTGATATCCACTTTCATCATCATTATTCCTTGGCTATTTCATATCCCATAACCTGCAGATTAGTCTGTAACACAAACTCATACATTTCTATGCATTATCATCATGTAATTGCATACTATCATCGTTTCAATTTGGTATCCCTGTACCGATAAATTAACATCAAAGTTTTCCAATTAGAGATAGATCT
>ML777837.1:768395-801638 GCA_009831015.1 Picea engelmannii
CGAATAGATTTAACGTCAAATAATTACATAAATTGTAATAGTATTGATTTCAGAAAATTCACTAATTTCTTTTAATTGAGCAAAACAGTAAAATTCAAATATTCCTTTAATTGAGCAGATTCGCATATAAATTTATCAACAAATAATAAAATTTTATAGAAAAATAAAACAAATACACAATTTAAATTACCTGGGTCTGATGCTAATTCGCCTTGTTGCCTTGTTGTTGCCTTCGTGCTGCCTGATGCACTGACCAACACTGCCCAAACCTACTATCCTCCCTGCCAACTAGGACAACTACCTAGCTCCAGGATATCATATGGATATTTTATCCCCCGTGCCCAAAACCTCCAGCAAACCAGTGCCTGTACTAATCCAATCCGACTCCAAAACTCACACCACCCTCTACAAATCTAGGAGAGCCCCATCAAACAATCCCCAATCTCCCGTAGAATCCTCCCCTTTGTAAACCTCCTTCCTCTCCATATCCTTCCTTCACTGCCTCTTGCATTTACTTCCTTATCGACCCATTTATTACCTTATCCCCTCATAATTAATATCTTACCCCTTTTAATTAATATCTTATCCCTTTCCGTGTACGTAACTTTTATTTTTATTTTTTAAACGATATAACTTATTATCCCTTTTAAATTTAATACCCAAGTTATTGAATATGATAGGTAGTTACTTAATTAATTAATTAATCAAATTGCAACCATTAATTAATTAATAATTATTTAATTAGTATCATTATTCCAATCTCGTTTAATTAATACCATGTTAAGACAATTAATCCCCTAATTAATTTTTACTTAATAATCCTTAAAAATTTATTCAACTAAGGTTGTTACACAATACATCAAAAACTTCTTTGAATGTATTCTGGAAGTACTAGTATTGTTCTGTCATAGGTTTCCCTTACATGCAGGACAAATAAGAGCTCAAACAACAATGAAAGATAAGCTCAGTTTCAGTGATCAGTCATAGGTTAGTCTGTGTTTTTCTTTAGTTAAATGAAATGATGATTACATGAATTAGATTTGACCATTTATGTATCATTGTTTCAATTTTATTTTCTTAGTATTTATTATTTTAGAATCTTTAAACATTCACAAAGAAAAAAAATATGTTTTCGTTCTTTCTTTATCTTGTTTAGAAACACTATTACGAACATTTATTTTGCAAGATTTCAAGTAAACCATGCAAGTTGTATATAGACTATTTATAATCATTTGTATGTATTCATGTCTCTATTTGAATACTTGTAATTAGTACACACATTGTTAGAATCATAGCTTTAGATTATTTTATTTCTTTTCTTATTTTTAGGACCTTAGTTAGCTAACTGAGCCATTAAACCCGTCGGGTCAGTTCATACCAAACGTCTTTGGTTAATTAGACAACCACAGTCTATATCTGACCTTCGAGTTGACAGTGTGTCACTTATGCCCTTCAACACTATTGTAGCACCAAATGTCATTTCAAACCATTGTATGGACAAAAACATAATGCCAAAGCCATATTTTACTGAACCCTTATCTTCCATCCTACAATGGAGGCACCCTTTCTTGCAAGTTTGACGAATTTTTCTTGATGATTATAGAATAAGGTTGGAGGGAGTTGAATATTTTGGGGACCAAAATTCTACAAATTGGGAGGTGTGATCTAAATTGGATCCTTGTTAAACCTCTTTTAAACTTTGTTATAAGCAGATATTTTATTTCCATTTTGAAAATTCCTTAAACATGTCAATATTATTTTATTTTGTCTTTTTGACAAAAAATGAAAGTGGAAATGAAACGTTGTGATAGTTGTCCTTCCAAAGGTAGCCAATTAAAAATGAATTTTTTAGTGAAGAAGGAAATAAACAGGGAGATGAAAGGAGAAATGGGGACGATAGAGGTAGAAATGAGAGTTCGAAGATGGAAACTAGCGGGTGAGTGCAAGGACTTTGTGGCCAAAAATGTGGCAAGGACATGATTAAGAACGGTCACTCATAGGAACTCGTGCACCATTATTAGGAATGCACATGTGTTCCTATACCTATTGGTTCGAATATGTCCAAACCTCCACGTAGATTTCCATATAGGTTGAGTGGAAAAACCGCATGCACGGTCATATTGATAAAAATGTATTAAGGGCCTGAGCGCAATTTGTTTGCATCGTGCATAAATTGTGCTCGTACTTCTCTCATTGGGAAAACATAGTGGAGATAAAGAAAAGGAATAAAGGGAGGAGGGGGACATTATTTATAGGTATGTTACATTTTTCCTAATTTTAATCCAATTTAGTCATTACAATTTAGTATTTTTCTCCCAATAATCTAGATTTAAAAAAAAAATGTAATTTTGTATTTTAAATAAAAAAGGAACATAATTTACATGCCATTGATTTTAAATTGGAACATATATCATACAATGGAACCCTAAGACAATTTAAACCACTTACAAGAAAATCAAGAAGATCAAAACCCCAACCCACCACCACCACACAATGTAAACACTGAAATTGATGGGGGTTTGGTTATATTACGAACCCTTGAGGAACAATTAAGGGAGAATACATATCCTAGCACAATCTCCTTGGCCACTTCTTTGGACATCATCGTGTAGTCCATTAAAAGTGCCCAAGGGAAATTGACCTTTATTTATTATTATAGGGCACAAATGTATGAGTACTATAGAACTGGTTTGGACATAAACCAAGTCAAAGAATTGTTTCAAAATAGTGGTAAATAGATGTAGACTAGAATTCAAATTGTTAAAGAAAATCACTTGATTAAATATTTTTTATTATTTTTCCTATTGTTGGGACAAAGAGAAACATGAGGAAATAACTCACTCAATTAGAAATTTCAATCAAGATCTTGAATTCTAACCTTAGTTGGTCTATTAATATTTGTGTACTAAGGCTATTTATTCATGTTGCTTGTCCCAATTCGGTTTCCTTTATATATTTGGTATGTATCTCTTTATTTTTTGAACATGAACTGCAATTGTTTTTGTGAATTGAAGCCTTATTTAATTAATATCATATTTATTTTTTTGATACAATATTAGAGTTTGTTTTCATATTGGATGGAGGTTTCATTTCAAACAAGTGACCTAGTGGAGTTACTCTAAATTAAGGTGCATCAATGATAAATATTTAGGCCAAGAAACTTAATGTATTTACCTATATTCCCAATGATTTCTAAGAGCAATTATATTGATTCATTGGTAAAAGTAAAATATTAGAGTTTTCACCTCATAAACTTCTAATCAAGGATTTAAAATATACTAATGTTTTCTTAAAAACTAGATTTTTTTATGGTATTACGATGTATAGATTTGACAACTTTGATCCATAATATTTTCCATCCATTTTTATTTCTCATAGTGAGCACTTGAGAAAAATCTAGCATCGGTGATCTAGTTATCTAAACTATTACCCATTGGAAGAACTATGTAATCAAAATGTGGTGAATGGTCTTCCTCTTCTTTCTTGCAAAGAACGTATTTGTATCGACCATGCTCTCTATTTGTCCTAAATTTTGCACCTGACTGCTAAACGAAAAATCTAGGCCACCTCAAGTTTAGAATAGTTGATTTTTTATTTTTTGTTGGTGAGCTGGAGGGTTGGTTTTACCAAGACAAGAGCATGGTTGGGATGGAAAAATTATATGGATGAGGGTCCTCCTTGGCTGGTGGAACACTAGTGAGATATAAGTGAAATAATAAAGGTAAAAAACAAGGGAAACAACAAACCACTCGATGAATAATCTATTGCACAAAGTTCAATACTCAAAATATCATTTCAAGATATTAAACATGGATCAAAAACACAATTAATCCCATAGGTTGCAATAAAAAAAAATATTCATCAAAGCATAGTTGTTATAAAAGGTTGCATATTAATAAAGATAAGTTATATAGCAGTTGAAGGAAAATAAATGTACTTCGCACAAATCAAAATTGTATTCAAGATAAGAAACACATACAAAATTGGACACAAATACACTGCCATCAATAGTATCTTCACCAGGTAGAGAGATTTTTTCCATGAGCAAAATGGGTCCAACCAGTTGTTGTATTGATATTTTCCCCCAAAATATCAACCATCAAAACATACAAAAACTTCATATTTATCATAGTTGCAGAGGCTCTCGTCCATCTGGGATTGAGACTTAACTCTATATTAACAATTGTAGAACAATTTATTAACTTGACTAAAACATTGTTGGATTACAACAATGTATACTTCACACTTGAATTAATCAAGAAGAGTGGTTCTTATCGAACATAGAAGACCACTTATTATGATTTAAACTAAAAAGAGTGTTGAATTGAATGATTAAAAATTGCCACTAGCGATGAAATTGGACTAATGCATGCACTAGAATAAACTAGGATTGGCAGAAAAATACTAAGAGTGACATAAGTGAGTTATGTGTTGAGAAATGGCATGCATGAGTGGTGTTTGAGTCCATTGAGGATAAATGGCTCTATTGATAGCTTCTTCACATTACTTCTTGAGGACAAGGTAGGCCTTATGGTGTTTTTCCTAGAGTCTTCGACATTCATGTTTTATCTGTGATGGACTGGTCACATTCTATTACCATTTTGCTTCTCCTCGTGACTTTCCTTTGACGATTTGGCTTAATTCCCAATTGGCTACCACGCGTTGGTATTCTATTGGACCCTAAACTTTATATGAGAACTTGATTGTGGAAGTTGTCAAGGGTGGTTTGGATCCACACCGCTATGCCTCGTGTAATACACCACCAACTGCAACGTACCTCTCTAGCTATACCATGGTTTTGATTGCGGGACCTCTCAAGGATGTTAACGTTCGAGTATTTTTTGTCCCTAAAATGAAGTGTGGTCATCAATCATGTTGAAATCTACGAATTGAGTAACCCTGCCATTTTAGCACCCCTGCTAAATTTTTCTTAGTCTTCCAGTTTTAGACTTCCTCTAACCCCATTTAGAGATGGTGCCAATTTGGAACTTTGGGACGTCGACGCTCTAGTGCTTCAGAGATTTCGGCCTATGATGAGTTTAAAAACACGCATGGAGTGGTAGGGCCCAAAGCGACGTGGCATCCTGATGTCACTTCAGGACTTTGGCTCTTCGGGACTTCGGGATGTAAAGCATGGAAATCTCTTGAAGTGACTTTTTCTCGGTTGACGTGGCAGTCTCTCGTCACTTCGAGCTTCGGGATTTCAAGATGTAAAGCATGGAAATCTTCTAAAGAAGTGAGGGCCTAGATGATGTGGCAGTATCTCATCACTTCGGGCTTCGGGAGTTCGGGATATAAATCATGGAAATCTCTTGAAGTAGTACAGTCCTGGTTGACATGGAAGTCTATGGTCACTTCGACACTTCGGGAGTTCAGGATGTAAAGCATGGAAATGTCCTGAATTAGTAAGGGCCCGAAGTGATGCGGCACCCTGACATCACTTCAACACTTTGGGCTTCAGCTCTTTGGGACTTCGGGACCTTAGGATGTAAATTTTTGGTGCCAGAAGTCACCTCTGGATTGCATTAGAGGTAAGCCTGATACTCATTAGTTTGTATGTCACAGTAAATAATTTAAAGTTTGGTCTAACGGATGCAGTCTCAAGATTATATCGCTTTAACTTAGAATCCTAGACCATGCAATGCATAGGTAAGTGAGGTCTTGACCTATATTTAGTTAGTAATTTGCAGTAAAAGGGTGAGTAGGGGTAAGAACTAGTAAGGAGATGTAAGGGCCTGCTATGGAAATCAGGTCTTCCAACAGCCTAAGGAGGAAAATATTCAAGAACGAGATCCTCTAGGACCCAAATATTCATACACTAAGATATGTCTAAATGACACAATTACAACAACACGATGATCAAACCTACATCATAATGCTACTATAACAGATTGACTAGATCCTCCATTCCCGAGCTACTCAGTATAAGAGGGGAAAAGATAACATGAGAAACTGGTTAAAACTAGTGAAAATATTACAGTGATCAAACCTACATCACAACAACATCACAACAATCGAGTGGATCCTCCAATTATGAGTGTCTTAACACAGTTTTTACAGAGAGATGGAAATACGTTGACTTTCATTAAACAGGAAGTCTCAAACACATGTACATAACCAAAGAACCAGAGGCCTTGTTAAAAATTTACAAGTGGGAGCATAGCTCTACCATTGACCTTTTCAAAATATCAAAATTGAGTATTTATACTAAAATTAAAATCATAGAAGCATAGTCGAAAAGTTTCATTGAAGGATTTACGTGTGCATGCTTCCTATCGGATTGTGCATACAGTCCTTGACCAGACTTTAACTTTGATCAGATGCAAGCGAGCTTCAGAAAGGACCTACTAATGAGATGACTAACTGGCGGTCATTTCCTGTGCTTTCTACTTATGGAAGAAACGATCTTCAACCACCACCAACCACCTTCATAACTGCTTCATTAGGATCAGGGAAGGTTCAAGTCAACTCTGGACCTGTAATATGTGGCAGCCTCAACATTCACCATCTGGATATGAGTTGGATGCTTACGGGGGATCCTGACGACAGACGTGGTTGCCGATGAAGTGATTGGCGCACTCATTATGGAGTAGAGATCGGGAGATGGGAAAATGGACAGTTGCGGACATACGAGGAGACTGAGGATAGAGTGGGGGCCACAGAAGCGGGAGATGAGGTGTAATAGGATGGAAGTGATGTGGAGAGAGGTGTCATAGGTGGCAGGAGATGAGAAAGGGACAAGTACTAGCAGGACGGTGAGTTGAAAACATATAGAGGGAGTGAAAGTGATGAGGGGCGGCCACTTGTTGGCCCGGAATAGGACACTATGTGCACATGTGCATATCGGGGCTGCAAAAAGTGGTTTGGAACTTCACTGGTTTTGGTCCCGATGTGCGTCTTTCGCTGACATGTAGAACCTTCACAAATCACGGATGTTTTCCCTATCCCACTCTACCCTTTTTATCCTGTGTGCACATTGAGGCCCCGATATGGCCCTCGACCATCGATCTGGGGCGCTTAGCTCTCGACTGCCCAGATTTGCACACATCTTATCATGTCGAGCCAAAACATCGCATCACTGCTTCAACTTAGGATATAAGCCAAATTGTAGGTTTTTTGCCCATTTTCTTTCATTACTTCACCAAGGGGCCAATTTCTTAGGAAAACACCCCCCTTTTACAAATAAATGTGATAACATAAAGCATGGAAATATCCTCAATTAAATTTCTCCTGGTTGACGTGGTACTCTCTCATGACTTCAAGATTTTGATGCTTTGGGGATTCTATATGGTCCTTAATCCTTGTGCAACTTTGAATATATGAATGCACAAGAGTCGTTAATCTGAACTACACATGGGATATGCACCGTTGGAAATTGAACCTGTCTGTTTGCTTGTATTTCAAGCCCGAAATGGACTTCTATGAATGTTGCATTTTTTCTCATGGTTTTTCCCTATGCCTACAATATACTTGACCGACCTGTTGTAAGCTCAATTAAAGGAAAATAAGATGACAATTAATTCTAACCAAATCATGATATGTGTTTATACTTCAATAAAAACATAAAAACTTTGCACAGAGAATCATTCAAGAAAGACAACAAGGAAAACCAAGTTATTGAATAGATGGGAAACTGACTTTATCAACGAGAAGAGGAAAAATTTGATGAAGGCATAGGTAAATGAGAGAGGAGAGGCAGGGTTGCATACCTAGGTTATGAAATTGGTTCTAACCAGGGATAACGCTTCCCTGTGAGGTGATAAGAACAAGAGATTGGTGCCTTTGAATTTAATAACTTGCCCCCACCTCCCTTTTCTTACCTATGTTATGTCTACGAGCCATGTATCTCTGAAAACTAATGCTAAAGCTAACCCAAGTTCCTTTGTTGGGATATGAAGTCTTTATTGGCACAAAACTAACTAATAAAATGAAAAAACAAAAAGGAAAGAATTTATGGTACAAGAGGGACCTTCCCTCATCCTTAGACAAAATATTTTTTTAGGAAGCGCCCATTTACTTGGCCTTTGAATATCTCTACATAATCTAGATCGTGAAATATAAATGTGTTATTGTCCAGAACCTCAACCGCCTTAAAAGCTCCAAACTAGAGGTTATCAAACTTACCTTTCTTAGACTTATCATCCCTCCTGGCATCCCACCTCAAGACTAGGTCACCTTCTTGAAAGATCTCCTTCTTGGTTTTCCTGTCAAAGGCTGATTTGATCTTTCTCTAGTATGCTTCGGTCCTATGATCCAATGCTCCTCTTTTTTTTTGAACCTCTATAATCTGGAAGATTCTTCATTGGATGTCATTTGTCTCCTAAATCTCTTCCTGCAAGAATTTTAAGACTGGTATACCAAGATGGGTGGGAAAAACAACGTCTACACCATGGACAAGATGAAACAACGAGGTTCCAAAATACTTATTGGTGCTGATTATGTTGGCCCACAAAGCATACTTGAGCTTAGATTCCAAGGATTTCTTGTTTTTGGTCAACAACTTCTTGATAATCCTGATGAGAGTTTTGTTTGATGACTCTGTCAAACCATTCCCCTGAGGGTAATAGTGCTTGGAATGTGTCAAGTAAATTTTGTGACTTCCACATAAGTCGATCATCGCTTTGGACTTGAATTATTGGGCATTGTATAGAATAAGCCAGTTGGGGTAGCCAAATCTAGAAAAAATATTGATTTCCAGAAAATTCATGATCACCTTGTCAGTGGCATTCCTGGTAGGCACAATGTTGATCCACTTGGTGAAATAGTTAGTGGCAGTAAGAATCCACTTTTTCTTCCCACTAGAGGATGGATTTATCTCACCTATGAAGTCTAATGCCCATTCTTGAAATGAACCACTAGAAGTGATAGGTTTTAGGGGTAGTGATAGTAAATTTAGTTTTCCTACAAATTTTTCACATTCATTGCAGGCCCTAACAATAGTAAATATATCGAAGAAAAGGGTGGGCCAGTAGTAACCTTCCCTTAGGATATTAAGAGTTTTGGCCTTCCAATGTTGGTGTCCTCCAGATAATCCTCTATGCATTTCTATTGTGACTTGTTTGGATTCATTTTCATCAAGGCATTTCAACAGGATGCCAGTAGGATCCCTCCAATACAAGTTTTGGTTTGAGATGCATAATTTGATAGCCTTCAATTTGAGATAATTGGCCTTTGTCTTCTTCACATTTGGTTGACATTCAAGATGTTGCAAAAAATAAATGATTTTTTTGTACCAAGGTGAAGAGGATTAATTTTCAAATACATGCATGTTGTCTTGTGCAGGATGTTTGATGGGTGCATCTAATTGTGTGAATATTTGATGTAACTCTAGCACCTTACAGTTTGATTCTGATAAAAAAATGGAAAGTCCTTGTCCCTTGATAAGCTTGGTGGGTTTTATGTGGAGTTCATACTCCAATAGCTTGAAAATTCACTTCCCTCACTTCCCCTCACTGTTGGGCTAGACCAAAATCTAGTTGACACTACTACTAGGAATAAAGTATGTTATGCTAGAATGTAACACATATACCATGAAGGCCTTGAGTGCTTTGACTAGTGCATAACCCTTCTTTTCTAATATATCATACTTTAGCTCAGCATCTCAGAGAGATTTGATAAAAAAGGCTATGGGTTGTTCATTCCCTTCTCTATTTTTCTGCAGTAGTACAAGAACAGTGGTCTCCTAGGAAGCGAAAGAGAAGATGAAGAAATATTTGGTATAGTCAGGGTTGGAAAATACAAGGGATGCATCTAAAACCTGCTTGATTGTTTGGAATGGGGATTTTCCCTCTAGCGACCATTTTATCACAACATCTTTCTTCAACATGTTAGTGATAGGTTTCAGGATTTTGGCAAAATTTCGCACAAAGTTCCTTAGGAAGTTTATCTTGCCAATGAAAGACTCAATAGCCCTTTTATTTCTAGCAATTTCAATCTCTTGAATCGAATTGAATGGATTCAGATCAGTTTTTATACCTCATGCTGATATGATGTGGTCCAGGAGCTTCCCTTCTGGCATGGAAAAGTGATACTTCCCAGGATTCAAAGATATTACGTATCTCCTGCATTTCCATAAAACCTACTCCAGATTCTACAAATGTTCATCATTAGACTTGGAGAAAATGTTGATGTCATCCAAATATAGAACCATAAATTTGTCTTGTTTTCCCACGAAAGATATGTCCATGGCCCTCTGAAAAGTGTCCCCTGCATTCATCATCCCAAAAGGCATCCTTTCATACATGAATGTTCCCCATGGGGTGGTGAATGTTGTTTTCTCTTTGTCCTATTCACACACCACTATCTGGTTATAGCCATAGTATCCATCTAATAAGGAAATCATGTGGTCACCTACCACCCTCTGTAAAATATGATCCATATTAGGAAGGGGGTAATTGTATTTTAGAGAACAGTTGTTGAGATTTCATAAATCAACACACAAGTGTATCTTCCCATTTTTATTTGTCACAGGTACCAAGTTGACCACCCAGTTTAAGTACCTCAATGGTACAATAATTCTTGCATCCAATATTTTTTTCAGCTCTTTCTCGATTATGGACATCAGCATGGGATTAAATTTATGAATATTATGTTTGAATGGCTTTGAGAACGCCTTCAGAGGTATCTTGTGTTGGATGATGTCAATTTCAAATGTCTTTAAATCCTCATATGACCAAGAAAAGGTAGCAAGAAACCTTTTTATGAGATTGACATACCTCTCCCTTTGTTCCACAACTAATTCTTTGGACATATTGATGATATTTGGATTCTTAGTGGTCCCAATATTGCAATATATTATCTCTTCTCCTTGATCCTTCATGGCAGATTCTCTGGAAACATCATTACTTTTGAACAACCTCTCGAGTGGCACTACTCCTCTTGGTATGTGAGTGGTTTTCAGCTCCACAATATCATGGCTAGCTACTGTGTTTAGCAGATGATATGTTTGTTGATATTCTAATTCATTATTTTCACCTTCTTGGCTTTCTTGGTAGATTGAGATATTGGAGAATTCATCAATGGTCTATAGAAACCTCTACAGATCCATGTCATCACTAAAGGCTTCTCAGTTCTTTGTGTTGTCTGGTATGGCTATCCTATGTCTGAATTCCACCTAATATTTAATATTTGGACCAATGGGAGGTCTAAAAATGTTGGCAGCCAAAGCTAGAGAATCTTCCTTATGACTCTCCTCTATGTGGATGAAGGATATATTAAATGATAGAAATAAATTGTCGATCAGGTCCCATACCTCATTTTTGTATTGCTTGAGTCTCTATTGTTTAGCTTGATAGATGTTCTTAACTTGATTGATGATTAACTCAGAATCACCAAAAACCACTAAATATTCAATGGCCATGTCTTTGGAAGCCCTCAATCCTAGCACCAGAGCTTCATATTCAACGATATTGTTAGTAGTTTCAAACTCCATCTTACAAGAGAACGTTATTACCTATTGTAACAACCCTAGTTGAATATATGTTTAAGGATTACTAAGTAAAAATTAATTAGGTGATTAATTGTCTTAACATGGTTTTAACTAAACAAAGATTGGCATAATAATATTAATTAAATATTTATTAATTAATTAATTGTTATAATTTTGATTAATTAATTATTAAATTAATTACCTATCACATTGAATGAACAGGGTAATAAATTTAAAAGGGTTAATAAATTTAATTGTTTAAATTAAAAGATTACGTATACGGAGGGGATAAGGAGAATTAATAAATAAGGATAAGGAGCATTAAGAATAGAATAAAGCATTAATAATGGGATAAGATAATAAATGTGTAGATGAGGAAATAAATGAGGAGAAAGGGCGGTGAAGGAGGGATATGAGAGGAGGAGGCTTATGGGAAGGGGGATCTTTTTTTTGGAGGGGTTCTCTTGGATTTGTACAGGAGAGTTTGAGTTCTGTAGTCGGGAAGGATTAGTATAGGGGGCACTGGTTTGCTGGAGGTTTTGGGCACGGGGGCTAGGATATCCATATGGTATCCTAGAGCTAGGAAGTTGTCCTAGTTGGCAGGGTGAAACACGGTTTGGGCAGAGTTGGTATGTGGCTTCAAGATGGGCAAGGCAGCAGCAGGAAGGTCAACAAGACAAGTGGAGGGTTATCATCAGACCAATGTATGTTAATTTACGTATTTTTTTTATTCTGTTATGAAGTTATTATTCCTTGATAAATTTAACATGTGTATGTGCTGAATTATAAGAAATAATTGATTTTTCTATATTCAAGTAGAATTTACTGTTTCAGTTTATGAAATAAATTGATGTTTAAATTTATACGGTTATTACACCTATTGTGAAGGGGAAATGAGGATTATACCTGCCTCAAATCTTTTCTTTGATGAATATCCATCGAAATACATCTTCCATACTTTGTTTCTCTGATCTGTCAGTGGTTTCTCTTTGTGTTGGATAATTGACATTTCATGTTTATCATCATTTAAATGAAAAAAAGATGAGTTGATATCACCCTCAATACCATAAATGGGGCGATTTCTTGGGTTCTGATGGTCATTGACGATATAGGATAATATTACCTCTCTGTATAGCCTCCTATGTTCCCCTTCAAACAAAGGGATGGTGGCATAAGTGACGTCCATTTGTAATGATCCTCCAACATTATTAGCCCAAGTTATGGATAAGAGCATAACAAAATTCAGGGGAATGTCATCCACAACAATGTCCATCACTACACTCTTCATTGGTAATTGTTCCAAAGAAACTACCATATCCTTTATCAGTCCTACACATTTACTCTCTTAGAATCAAATGAGTATAGGTCCTTGTAGAGTTTAGTGATCTCCAGACCTAGTTATTCCATAACAACTTTGGGAATAACATTGTGCAAGGCTCTTGAGTTCATAAGACAGTTGTGCAGGATCTTATCATGGACATTTAAAGATATATGTAATGGATAAGAATCATCAGAGCCATCCCCAATGTGTGGACCCATAGTAATGGATGGGTTCTCATCCTGCACACTAATTATGTCAGAAGATACAATAGAAGTAGTCTCCTGCATAAATTTCATGATATATTTTTTGAAAGGTTCATTCTTCTTCAATTTTGTAAAAGTCCCAGGGATCTTGATCTTTCTCAATTCATGTTCTAGGATGAAATAGGCTGGTGACCTATCAACTTATTTTATTTCAGGGATTGCAAGTTTGGATGGGGGACGTTGTTGATCTTTGGATGACATATTTCCTTGGATTTGTCTTGGGAAAGACTTCAACCTTTATTTTTATCAGAGGTAGTGTCTTTGGGAGACCATGCTCTTGTCCTCAAATCATATTTTTTCTCTAGTTGGCCTTGAATAACTCCCTCTTCCTATATCTCATTATCAAACTGATTTGATAATTGTGCTACCTCATATTCTTGTTTCGTTAAGTGACTAGTATAATAATCCGTTTCATTGAAAAGTATAAGAATATCATCTACAAGATCATTTTCTACATCTATATCCTCAATATGATTGTCTTGGAAAGGAGGTGCTTCCCTCTGATAATCAACATTCCTCATTTCTCTCTGCATTATCTGAGGTGCATCATTAGGCCTTTTGAACTAATTTGGATTTCTATATCTAGCCCTTTGAAAATCCTTTTTTTCTTGTTTAGATTCCCATTTCAGCTTATCTATTTCAGATGTCAGATCTGTCAAAGTTTTGGTCATTTCATCAAGTTTGGGATCAGATGTGGCCGAGTTAGAGGAGGAAGGGGAATCTTCTCTATGTTTCTTCTTTTCTTTATCATACCTACTCTTTAACTTGTCTGATGCCAATATGTTGGATTCAACCTCAATGGTTTCTTCTTGCATGGACAACAAGGTGGTGGATCTTCTCTCCCTAAGCAGCAGGGAGAACTCTGCATTGAATGCATTGACATAGGTGATCTTGGCATAGGATTCGGTTGGTTCTATATCATCTGGGATTCTACCATACATGTTATTGAATCTCTTGGTGAAGTCTAAAATAGATTCACCATTCTTCCCATTTAGAGCCCCAAAATCAGTGATGTAGTAGAGATAATCTCTCCTATCTCCCCACTTCTTTATGAAATATTCATATACCACCTCAATATCTAGGATGGAGGAAGGCCCTAGAAACATTTAATTACTTCCCGATCCAGTCTCTACACAAACAACCTCGTCCAGACATCTACATAGTCAATGTTAAAGTTGTCTACAAAGTTGTAAAAGGATACCAGATGTTCCTGAGTAGTGACATCACCTTACTAATTATATCTTGGTAAATATTTCATGTAATATGTGGCTGGGAGTGCATGTAATCCTTCATGCAGAACTAGGGGTGTGTATCTTGCAATAATTATGACATCAATCCTATTAGCAGCCATTGCTTGAGGAATAAGAATATGAAGATTTATGGGACCTATAGGGGTGGGACCTATAGGGGTGGATGTTGGACTGGATGATGAAGTAGAGTCAAGGGTTAATTATGTATGAGGTTCCTTGGAATTGTGATTATGAGGGCTAGAAAATTCAAGTTGCTTCTCATCATGAAGAGGAGTAGACTCTTTGGGCACATCTTTACCCTTGATCAAATGATATCTCTGAGCTACGGTGAATTTTATTAGTTTCCTTTCTAGATCAGAGACTAATGTGTCCTTCTCAGGGTTAGGATGAGCCTTGGTGGCTCTGATGTGTTCTGATTTGGATCTATTGATTCCTTTTCTGGGCGCCAATATTTCTTTCGTAAATTCTACTCAGTGGAGTCGGAAGGTAAAAGATAATAGTTTGTCTCTGTTTGATATTTTTTCACCATCAAAGGTCAGATCTATTCAATGTCATTCTCCCAAGGAAATATATATCACTACTCCATCCCTGACAATGACGTTAGAATATGTTGGTCATAAAGTCTGCACTTGACTACTAAAGGGAAAAGGTAGGCCACCTTAAGTTTAGAATAGTTGATTTTTTTATTTTTGTTGGTTAGTTGGAGGGTTGGTTTCACCAATACAAGAGCATGGTTGGGTTGGAAAAATGATATGCATGAGGGTCCTACTTCATTGGTGGCACACTAATGAGAAAAACGTGAAATAAAAAAGGCAAAAACAAGGGAAACAACAAACCATTGAATAAATAATCTGTTGCACGAGGTTCAATACTCAAAATATCATTTCAAGACATAAAACATGTGTCATTAACACAATTACTCCCACAAGTTGCAATAAAGAAAAATCTTGATCAAAGCATAGATGTTATCATAGGTTTCATATTAATAAAAATAAGTTATGCAGTAGCTGAAGGAAAAGAAATGTACTTCGAACAAATCAAAATTGTATTCAAGATAAGAAACACATACAAATTTGGACACAAATACAATGTCATCAATAGTATATTCACTAGGTAGAGATATTTCATCCATGTGCAAAATGGGCCAAGCCAATTGTTGACTTGATCTTTTTCCCCAAAAACGCAACCCTTAAAACATACAAAAAGTACATAATTATCAGAGTTGCAGAGGCTCTCGTCCATCTGGGAATCAGACTTAACTCTATATTAACAATTGTAGAAAAATTTATTAACTTGACTAAACATTGTTGGAGTACAAAAATGTATACTTCACACTTGATTTAATAAAAAAGAGTGGTTCTTATCGAACATAGAATACAACTTATTATTCTTTAAACTAATAAGAGTATTGAACTGAATTCTTAAAACCTACCACTACGGATGAATTTGGATTGATGAATGCGTTGGAATGAACTCAGATTGGAAGAAAAAGACTAAGAGAGATATAATTGAGTTCTACATTGAGCATTGGTGTGCATGCACGGTGTTTGAGGCCATTGAGGATAATTGGTTGTATTGACATCTTCTTCACATTACTACTTGACGAAGAGGTAGGACATCTAGTGTTTTTCCTGGAGCCTTCGACATTCTTGTTTTCTCTGTGATGGACTGGTTGTGGTCTATTACCATTATTCTTATCCTTGTGACTTTCCTTCGATGATTTGGCTTAACACCTAGTTGGTTTCCACACGCTACTCTTAGATTGGACACTAGACATGATATAAACACATGATTGCAGAAGTTGTCAAGGCCAGTTTGGATCCACACCACTCTGCCTCCTGCAATCCACCACCAACTTCCACATACCTCTCTAGATATATCATGGTTTCGATTACGGGACAGCTCAAAGATGTTAACATTCGATCATTTTTCATCCCCGCAATGAAGTTTGGTCATCGATCGTGTTGCAATCTACGATCTGAGTAACCCTACCATTTTAGCATCCCTACTAAATATTTCTTAGTCTTCCAGTTTTAGACTTACTCTAAGCCCATTTAGTGATGGTGTCAATTCAGAACTTCAGCAATTCGGGGGTCTGGTGCTTCGGCGATTTCAGCCTATGCTGAATTGAAAAACACCCGTGGAGTGGTAGGGCCCAAAGTGACGTGGCAGCCTGAAGTCACTTTAGAACTTTGGCCCTTCAAGACTTTGGGACTTCGAGATGTAAAGCATGGAAATATATCGAAGTAAATTTCTCTCGGTTGACGTGGTAGTCTATCGCCACTTTGGCACTTCAAGCTTTGAGAGTTCGGTATTTAAACAATGGAAATCTTCTGAAGTAGTACAGGCTCGACTGATGTGGTAGTCTCTTGTCACTTTGACACTTTGGGCTTCAGGAATTTGAGATGTAAATAATTGAAATTTCTTGAAGTAGTACGGGCCCAGTTGATGTGGTAGTCTCTCGTCACTTCGGCACTTCGAGCTTCGAGAGTTCAGGATGTAAAGCATGGAAATATCTTGAAGTACTATGGTCCCAAAGTGATGTGGTACCCTGATGTCACTTTGGCACTTCATGCTTCAGTTCTTTGGGATTTTGGGATGTAAATCATTGAAATCTCCCGAAGTAACTTTCTCCTGATATACGTGGCAGTCTCTTGGCACTTCGACATTTCGGCGCTTCGGGGATTCTATCTGGTCATTAATCCTTCCGCGACTTTGAAATTCTGAATGCTCGATATTCATTAATCTAAACTATACATGGGATATCCACCGTTGAAAATTGAACATGTCTGTTTTCTTTTATTTCAAGCCTGAAATGGAATGCTCTGAATGTTGCATTTTTGCTCATGTTTTTTACCTGTGCCTACAACATACTTGAATTACCTAATGTAATCTCAATTAAAGGAAAACAATATGACAAGTAATTCAAACCAAATCACGATATGTGTTTATCCTTCAAGAAAAAAAGAAAAGCTCTACGCGAAGAATCAATAAAGCAAGACAACAAGGAAAAACAAGTTATTGAACATATGGGAAAGAGGATTTATCAACCAGAAGAGGAAACATTTGATGAAGGAATAGGGAAATGAGAGAGGAGAGGTAGGGGTGCATACCTAGGTTAGAACACCCTTAAAAAACATCATTGGGATAGTTTTGAGATACATGCCTCTTGGCACCCCTTATCCCCCTTCCAACTTGTTCATATGGATTTTTTTTTGTTTTCTTCCTTTTGCTTCTTTCTCTATGTTGTGTTGGTTTTGTCACATGGGTGAGAAAAAACACAGCACTTGCATTCTTACTTAAGTGAGATAAACAAGACAAAAGTTTGTGAGTTTATTAAATAACCAAATACACATGAAAACAAGGAAATAACAACTAAAAGAAACTAATAAATAAATGTTAGAGAATATTGAAAGAACTAGAACCATGAAAATACAAAAATGACCAATATATAGCTACGAATGGATCAATATATTTATAGGCTAAAAACCATAGAGAAAGGTAGGGACTTATGAGTCCCCTCTTCCTCCTTGGGAGGGCTCTTGAGTTCCCTAATTGAGATCTCTTGTCTTCATGAAATGGAAAATGAAAATGGTGAAGAAATAAAATGCCTATTCTTTCAAGAGGTGAGTGGAATGGCCCTTGAAATGGTGCTTGAATGATTCAAAGAGAAAAGAGGATTCTCAAAGAATAAGTATTGCAACATAACAATACCTTGAGGTTATTCTTTTTCTATCACACCCATGGCACATATTTATAGCATCTATACATGGTAAGATATAATTGGTTCATAGTCTGAACAAGGGGCCTTTTAGGGTACTTTTTATCCCTTGAGCAACCTCCAAGATAGATTTCGCTTAGATATGAGTCCCAAACCATGTTGGGGTTCTGAATAGAAGTGGTTGAGGGGCCAACAAGATTCATAAATGAATTGTTCATAGGATTGCACATATTTTCTCGTAGACAGTCGTGCATCTTGCGCACAGTCCGCGCTGAGGCATGTGTTAGTCTATGGATTTTACGCATTGTGCACGTGCTCCTTTTGGTGAATTTGCGCACTTTGATTTTTGAACCAAGTATATTGTTGTTTTCCTTTTTGGTGGAATTTGGTGTTGTAGGTGGAGTAATTGTTGTTGGCATTGAATTTTTTTTTTTAACCATTGTCTGCAATGTTGTGGATGATTTTTCAGTGATAACGGATGCCCCGTGATGTGTGAGGTTAGGATCATACATATAGCTGAAATACATCAATTTTTCTTTTTTTGAGAGTTCCATTATAATGAAGAGTGAAGAGAGGAACTGCAAGAGGGATCCACTGGAGGGAGAGGGAAAACTGTGGGACCCAAACCATTCTCTAGTAAAAAATAAAATCAGTGTACAAACGAGGCAAGTGTGCCCCATGCTCATATCATTAAACCAAAATATGAGACTTTAACTTATGATAGATGTTAATGTAGATAACTGCAGCATCCTCGGGGGTGGTTGATAACGAAAGATGACAGTTCTGAATGGTGAATAGGCTTTGAAGTAAGTCAAGGACAACTGTAAGAATTGTTGATGAATCGCAGGCATTGATGGCCTAACAAATTCAGAGGTCTTTAGCTAGTATGAAAACTACAAAGGTTTCATAGTAAGACCCATCGTAATATGAGTATTTTCCAAAGTCGAATGTTATGGGGGTCAATGGAATCAGAAAGAAATGATGATTTTCTCTATTTCGTTCGAGACTCCTCATTGAAAATGTAATGAGAGTCAAGATAATTTCTTCCTTCTAGAAACTATGTTGATATTGATAGAAAGGGAGGTGCGACGCCAAGAAGCAAAGGGATTTTTGAAATCCATTGAGTAATAGATGATATCAGGTACAAACAAGTAACATGAATGAATTCAAGATGATGTGGGACTCAAGACTTCCCTTGGTTGGGGAATTTTAAGGGTGAATGGAAACAACTGTAAAATTGGATCTAGTGTCAAGGGGATGACTAGATATGGGGTTAAACTGTGTCAGAGGCTAACAAAGTGGTAAAACTCAGAGATCGTGGATACATGGACTCAGGATACATGGGGTTTGTTAACAATGTTTGTATGAAAAAAGGGTGGGTGCCCCAACCAAGGGCGACATGGATTTCTTTGCAGGGTAAAAGAAGGACATCGTGGATGATGACTAAAAAGATATGCATATTCTAAAAACAAGGGCTTTATACAATTTAATAAAGAAATAAATAATAATATGGGTTGATTATATAGATGTAGAAATGGGTGCCCTAGTGAAAGATGGATTTCCCTATTTAGGGAAAAAGGTTGTGAAAGATAAATGGTGGAGGGTCGGGCCCCCATGGGTGGGTTTTTTTATTAGTTAAGTGGATGGAGGACAATCTGCAGATGGGAAAATTGATGGTGGATGAGATGGAGGGTTAATGAAACTATGGGGGAACAGTCAATATAACCAAGTCTAGGATGATATGACCTAGGAGGCCATTGGGAAGGTTAGCAATATGATGAGAAGAATTATGGGGTTCATTCTCGGAAGTGAAAAATACTATTGGGACTCCCAATACTAAGGGGTGAAATCATCATGAGTGTCAATCTTCCAAGGGAAACTATGAATTGGACAACTCATGTGGGGGAGAGTGTTATCGGATGACAATACCAAAATGTGGTAGAGGTGAAGATATTGTAGAGATGAATGTAGGGACCCTAAAGGGAAATGTCAAAGGGTGTGATTGGGATATGAAATTGATTTATAGAGGGAATAATTACATGCCACTATTGAACTTATAATTGAAGGGGTTGTAATCTTTGATGAACTAGTACCTACACACATGAAAACTGAATACCCAACATGAAAAATATCCGATGATAAAGAACATATAACAACTATTTGATAAAATTTAAAGTGAGCATGCGTACCTGAATGTGGCGTGAGAAAAATCCTCCTCTGGGGCCAAGTGTAGATGATAACCTGAGGAATGTGCCTATGTAGATGGTGGGATTAGGATCTCATGGCTAAGAACGAATCGAAAAACAAAGAATCTAGGATCCTGTATCAGAGTGTGGAAGCTGGGAAAAGGGGGTTATATATGGATGGTGGGCCCATAATGCCACCTCATTTGTACCTGTCACTGTTGTTGAGATGAAAAGAGAGCTCTAAGGAAAGAGCAGGATTGGGACCAGTTACGAGAGGCTGCAAGGGTGCAGTCACGTGTAGGGAGACACTTGGTAGCTTGGGGGCTTCTCAAGTTCTTTGACTGCCCCTTGATATGATTGCAGGAGTACCTACTTCATTTTTTGGTTAGGATGTGGAGCACTGATCTTTAGTGCTTCATTGTGAGGGGGGAGCAGCTGACATTCTTTGCTACAGAGGATGTATACTCTCTGACAGGGCTCCCATTGCATGGCATGGCCGTAGCCGTTGATCCCCATCTGCCTAGGGAGGATCGGGTCGAGACCATGGCAGGGAAAAACCGTAATGGGTCGAACCCTATATCGGGTTTGGTTGTTCGTATGAAGACCATCGATGACCTCTTGACTAAGTGCATTGCAACAATGGTATTGAGGATATATGGATCCTTGGGTGATCAACAAATCATTGGTGGCCAGTTGAGGGTGGTTAAGAAGGTCCTAAATAGGGACCTATTTGCATGGGGTGTGTTGATGCACACCAAGATTTTGTCTCAGATGAACCGGTGTTGGTGAGCCGAATCCAATGAATTTACATTCAGGTCCTTACGAGTGGCCTAGTTTTTGGAGAGGGTACCTCTACGGCACCCATGGAATCTACTAGATCTAGTAGGGCAACGAGATCTACGATTCATGAAATGGGCCCATGTGTTGGCCCATCATGGAGGAGGTGAGGGTCGCCACTATTTCACGACCACAGTGGCTTGAGTGTGGTGTGAGATTCTAGAGGTGATCCTGATATATGCGTACGTGGGTAGGGACTATCGACAAGATCCAGACATGGTGCTTCCTTTGGGGGAGGACTGGGACTAGAGAGGTATGTGTTAGTATTTTTTTATGTTTTTTGATATTGACAGATAACATTTATAAGATATATATATATAGATGTTGACACTATCTCCAGCGTTTTTTTGCAGAAGTTGTTCCTCGAGGATGAGAGGAAATGGTTGTCAGGGAGCTGGCTCGACATGAGCCTGCAAAGACGAGGGCTCGACAGAGGCGGTGGTGAGAGAGCCACAGGGTGATGTCGGGGTCATGCTAAAGGATCTAAGTAGACATTTTAAGAGGGTTTTGTTGGTTGTGCCTGAGGGAATATGGGCCCACATCTAGGATGACAAGGTCATGTACCAGTGTTTGGGTTACCAACAGAGTGGTGGACCCTAATCCATAGAGAAGAAGTGGTGGGGGAAGTGATGACTAGTCAACTGCCTCCTCGAGATTAAGGGCCTCCAACTAGTGGGGCACCTCCAACTAACAGAGGACTTGGGGGGCATCTCTGGGGAAACCTTGAGTGATGATTTTTGTATGTACGGGCTTGGGAGCCCAATTTTTTATAGGGTACTTGATACCCATTTTTGTACTCATAGGGGCGATGGGATTCATGGGCCTACGAGATATTGTATATTTTTGTAAACACTTATGACATTTGATGATATATATATATATATATATATATATATATATATATATATATATATATATATATATATATATATATATATGGATATATTTTTATCATGCATGTCTCTTTATTTTATGTTTTATGATGTGTATTCTATGTGTTGACAAATGTATGGTTTTGTGTATATGATGGTGTTTAATGTGATAAATGCCAATCTTATACTAGGTTATCCATGTGATTTGCTACTTGATTGAGGTTTCTTGGAATATGTGTAAATGTGATGGAATCAAAGTTGTGAGATAGTATTCTAACTTGCAGGTATTTGTGAAAGAGGCAAGGATCGTGAACATGATACACGTTGTTGAGCTATAGGATGACAAGATGGGAATATAATAGAATGCTAAGGTGATGAATGTGGCAGTGATTGGCCTTGGTGAGGAGACCAATGATGCCATAATATTATTCTTGGTTTTTGGTGGTCGGGCCTAAACATATTCCACTGGAGTGAAGTAGGATATGTGAAGGGGTATAGATGGCCCAAGTGGTCGAAGTGAGATTATGGGTCCAACAGCTGGCACCGTTGGTGTAACTGATGTAGTAGGCTGATGGATGACACATATGTCAATAAAACAGGTGATAGATAAGAAACTACAAGTGGTGGTATCAAAGAAGAATAAAAACTCTACAAATGTGTACAAAGAGAAACCTAAGGTAGGGGGGCTATGCTTAGGTGTAAGAATTCTTTAACTACAACCCGTTGATAGGTTCCTTGAGAGGGTAGCCTTTTGGAGAGGCCAAGTTGTAGGTGCCTTTAGTGAGGAAATGTTCGATGATAAAGGGGCCATGCCATAATGACTCGAATTTCCCATGTCCTAGATTATCGTGGGAAATATCATAGGATAACACGACATCACCTTCATTGAATGAGCGAAGGTTGACATGTTGGTCAAAGGTGGCTTTCAACAATTTTTTGGTTGCATCATTATGTTGTAACAAATATCGACGGTCTTCATCCAACAAATATAAGGTCAGAAGGCATTGCTCCATTAGAGAAGTGTCAGGTAAGAACTATATGGAAGTCCATAACGTGGGGATTTCACACTCGATATGGAGGGTGTCTTCAATCCCGTGGACGACGTGGAATGGTGTAAAACTAGTGGTAGTTTGGATTGTCGTGCGATAAGCCCATAACATGGAAAAAAACATATGATGTCAATTGGTATTAAGTTTGTTGATGGTATGTCATAGCATGGTTTTGAGGACACTTTTGACAACCTTGACCTGTATGTCGTGTTAGCACTAAGATTCACCCTCAGATTGCAGGAGGATAAGCCCAGTACCCATCAAATTTTTTGGTGGATGTTGGTTTTATATGAGTGGAGGTCAATGGAAAAACCTCAATATATGAATGATGTTCAACAAGAAACTTGACAATAAATGCAGAGGGAAGTGAGGGCCACATTAACCTCAGTTAGTGAATTGAGTTTAAGTGTGAGCAAAGGGAATACTTAGTGAGAAAGGTCAACAAGACTTTTATGAGCATCAATATTTCAAGCAACTTGGAGAATAAAAACTCAGACTCAAGATCAATCTTGAGCACAAGCTTCAGAAACTAAAATATGTCCAAACAACATAGTCATAACAGCACAATGATCAAACCTACATCACAATGCAGCTACGACAACTCGACTGGATCCTCCATGCCCGAGCCATTCAGTGTAATAGGGAGAAAGAGAATAAGGGAGCTGGCTAAAACTGGTCACAATACCATTGTAATCAAACCTACATTACAAAAACATAACAACCCTCGACTGGATCCTCCATGCTCGACTGTTTTAGAACAGTTTTTACAGAGAGATGAAAAGAAGTTGACTTCTATTAACATGAAAGTCTCAAATTTGATACATAACCAGAGAACAGTTTTGGCATCAAAACATTACAAAATAGGGATATCCACTCAACCAATTGACCACCTTAACAAAATATCAAAACTACTTATTTATACTCATAACAATTTTCCACTACCAAGAGTGTGATCTGATCACTACATTCAAAGAATTGCGTCTGTGAGTTCTTCTATCAAACTAAGCATGCACCCCTCTGTTAGACACGAGCTCATATCGACATGGGTTTTGCAGGAAAATTTTCCCACAGGGGTACCATGGGCTTATGGTTCAATCCCCATGGTCGAGGACTTCCATGCCTTCCATTTGTGGAGTGAGATGAGGTTTCCACCATCATCTATATTTCCATTAACTGCCTTTCCTTAGAGATTGAATGATATTTAATGCTCAGGGAGTGGCCACATGCTACTCTCAGATAGGATTCCATATAAACATGTAATTGTGGGGCCGCTCAGAGGTGGTTAGGGTTCAAACTTCTTTTGTGTCCACAATTCACCATATTTCTCCACATAGCGCATTAGCCATACCATGGTTTCAATTGCGAGACTACTGAAGAAAATTATCACCCAAGCATGTTGAGTCCCAACAATGGGCTGTGGCCATAGATATGATCCCGATCTGCGATCTGAGTGTAGCCGCTAAATTTAGCACCACTACCAAGCTTAATTGTCCACCAACTTTAGGATCTGCCAAATTTGTGCCTTGGGATGGGGTGCTACTTTTGGCGCTGAACAATAACAACTCTTGGAGGATGATCTGATGTGGAGGCCTAACGTCACCATGTTGATATGTCGTGGATGGAGAGGTGACATGTGTCACTCGAAAACAAGTATAAATCATGTCTAAAATGCTTGAAATGAGTGCCATGTGTCAGTGCTAGATGGATGCCATGTGTCTGTGTTGACGGCTTCCACAAACTTGGTGCTCTAGGGCTCGGGCGCTAGCTCCTTTTCCTTTGGCTCCTCTATGTGATTTTACCTATAGCTGGATATCTAATGACTCATGTCCCTCCTGAGATTGATGACTGAGATCCCTTCGTGGCTCTAGACTTCAGGAAAATCAAATCTCAAACTTGAGCTTCCAAGGGATTTTACTTAAAGTCATATATTTGATGATGTGTGGACCTCATAGTATCGATGGCTGAGATCCCTTCATGGCTCCGGGATTTAGAATTCTCAATATTCAAACTTTATTTTCCCCAAGCAAATTCGTCGGAACTATGGATATGACGATGTGTGGCTCCTGGATTTGAATAACTAAGATCCACTTAGGGTCTCCGGGCTCCAGGAAAATCAAAAATCAAATCTTGCTTACCTTTTGTGATTTTACTCGGAGCTATGGTTCTGAAGACACGTGGTTCTTATTGATCAACGACTTAGATTCACTTCAGGCCTTCAACCACTTCGACACTTCGGGCACTTTGGGCGCTTTGGAACTTCAGGCTCTTCAGGACTTCGGGACTTATAGCCTTCAGGACCTTGGCGCTTTGGGACTTCTGCGCTTCAGGTCTTCGAGACTTAGGTGCTTTTATCATTTTAAAACTACTAGAGTGACAGATCTGATGACGCGTGGCATTCTGGATTTGGATGGTCGAGATCCACTTCAGGTCTCCGGGCTTCGGGAAAACCAAAACTCAAATATCATTTACTATTCCATGTGTTTTTACTCTAAGCTCTGGAGATAATGACACATGGCTCTTTCTAATCAATGGCTTAGATCCATTTCAGTCCTTTGGAACTTCGGGCCTTCGTCCACTTCTGCATCTTCGAAAACTTTGGCTCTTCAGCGACTTCAACTCTTTGAGACTTCAGTCTTCGGCCCTTCAGGATTTCTAATCACTTCTCATTTAAAATATCCCGAAGATGATTCCCCCGAAGGCTTGGATCAATAGCCACATGTCCCCTTTAATATCAATGGCTCATATTCACTTCAGGGACTTCTTCTCTGGTGCTATACTTCACACAAGTTTGCACTTCTGAATGCCCGTAAGCTGTTGATATGGACTATTCCTAGAATCGCTTCCGCTAAAAGATTAAAATTTCCTAATGCTCATGTTTCAATCCTAAAATAGACTGCTAAGAAATCTTCGCTTTGTGTTCATGTTTCATGCTTTGTGTTCAAGAATTTGGATGACTAGCTGTGAGCTGAGAAAATAGGGAGACTAGTGACTGGAACGTAGGAGGCAATTGCTTGTCCTCGGAGAAAATTAGAGGGTCTTGGGGATGATATTTATTTTGGTTAAGATATTGAGGGAAGCCAGGGCACATAAATGAACAAGGGCACACAAAAGACGACTTTACACACTGAAAGGGGATAAACTTATGACTTGTCAATTTGAAAAGGACAGAGACAGGGAAAAATTACTAACTTAGGTAGAAAACACATATCCACAAGACTCTGACAAGTTCATTTGATAGCATTTGGCTCCATAGGGGATGTCATGCTCCGTGCGAGCTTCCAAGAATGCACAATTTCAGTGCCTTAGATGTTGGGCTATGGATTCTAGCTCAAAACTTTCGTCGAAGAAAATAGGGAAATATGTACACTACTCTACTCAAGAAATGAAAACACACAAATGGGATACAGAAGGAGATTATTTATGTACAATCCTAGGCTAACTAATTTTTACAATGTGCTAGGTGAAAGAAAACTTCCACCATAGCCACCCAGACTACTTGGTAATATAATTTTTTCATTTACTGCAAATGATCCAGAAAAGGTAAAATAATTATGATAGCATAAAGAAAACACGTCTTGGAATGCTGACAATACCCCCAAATGACGACAAAATGAATAAGTTTGCAGGCTCCAATGCTTGTGGAAAACACATATCTAAATACAACCCCATAGGGTAAAAAAAAATATAATTAGGAAAGCTCAACTGGTAAGAAATTACCTCATGTACTTCATTGGTTCTCACTCATCATTCAATGCTCTCAGAGTATACAAGTGGGTGGAGGACAGATGTAGGTTGGCTAATCCCAGGTGATATTTTCTCACTTACAGGATTTGGACATGAGATAAACTACACATTTATCTCCTCCTTTTCTCCTCCATGGCTCTCCCAAGTATCACATTCATGCTCATCATAAACTGGAACCATGGAAAATCTATGCTCTTTGTCATCTTTGCTGGGATATTCGTCAAAATTTGGTTGTTCTTGGTCAGTATTTGAAACAACTTATTTATTATAAGCATGACTGCCAAAAACATCAATTTCCAAGATAGGAATATCCTTTGCATTTCATTTATAAGAGAAGAAAACAAACTCTGCCTTCGACTCTGAAAAAATAGGAAAAAACATAGAGGAAATTTCCCTATCTTTTGCTGCTATCTTTTCATCTATCTCAGCTTCATAGTCAGAAGAAAAATCTTTTGCAAAATACACTTTCTCTTCGACATTGGGATATTCAAAAGAGACATGTTGATCTTCATGAACGCTTAAAAAAATAGACATTTATGATATGATGCCAGACGTTTCTATGTTATTTCTATCACAATGAATATCATTCAACACCTCATGCTCTTCATGGAAAATTCTTTCTTCCACAATAACAACTTCATCACAAAATTGATCTTTGTGACAGACAAAATATTTATAAAACAAAGAAAACTCATCACAACAGTTTTCATAAAGATACTCAGTTGAAAAATAATCTTTACAAAATGAGTTGAAAGCTGCATGAAAACCTGCCAAAGAGTTGATGTTTGTAATTGGAAGAGACCGACACCAATCATGATCAATCCCCTTAATGAATGCTTGAAAAGATTAATCTGAACATCTTCATGCACAATATGAAGTCGATGAATGAATTAATGAAAGTCCAACAAATTTTCAGCTGGTACTTCCCACTCTTCTCCTAGGAATTTAGGAAGGATTCCTTCCCATTCATCTCTATCAGGAAGTGGATTAGGGAAACCCACTATTTTCGAAAAATCACAGAAGGCATACCTCTGAGCTAAAATATTTTCCATTTCAAACTAGTGAATTTTCCATGGTGAAAAATGAGTCGTCAAAATAATGTGTCCAACATTAGTTCACCATCTAAAATTGGATATTTGTAATGTTGTTCTTCCCAAGGAGCCTTTCAATCTGGGACAATAGCTAAAATCCTTCCAGAGAAATCTTTCCTTTCTTAATAATCCCCTCTAGGTCAGCTTCAGGTGTAGCCAGAGGGAGTTGTGGAGTAAACCTTGTGTGTCTACCTCTGGAAGCCAAAACTAAAATAGTGGAGTCACTAGGTGCAATATATGGAGTCTTTAATGGTATTGATTTCTGATGCATCTTCAGAATCAAAATTTCTTTGTCATTCTTACCTAGGGAAATGTCTTCAATATGTTCCCCGAGAACGACGCCAAGAATGTTAGCACTTAGAGTCACCCTCAGATTAAGGGAGGATAAGTCCAGTACCCATCAGATTTTTTGGTGGATGTTTTTTTTATATGAGTGGAGTTTAATGGACAAAACTCAATATATGAATGATTTTCAACACGAAACAGGATAAGAAATGCACAGGCAAGTGAGGGCCACATTAAATTCAGTCAGTTAATTGAGTTTAACTGTGATCAGAGGGAAGACTTAGTGAGAAATGTAAACAAGACTGCTATGAGCATTAGGATTTCAAGCATCTTAGAGAAGAAAAACTCAGATTCAAGATCACTCTTGAGCACAATCTTCAGACATTGAAATATGTCGAAACAACATAGTCACAATAGCACAATGATCAAACCTACATCACAATGTATCTATGAAAACTCGATTGGATCCTCCATGCCCGAGCCATTCAATCTATGAGGGGGAAATATAATATGGGAGCTGACTAAAACTAGTCACGATACCACTATAATCAAACCTACATTACAACAACATAACAACCCTTGACTGGATCCTCCATGCCTGAGTGTTTTAGCACATTTATTATAGAGAGATCAAAAGAAGCTGACTTCTATTAACATGAAATTCTCAAATTTGATACATAACCAGAGAACAGTTATGTAATCAAAAAATTACAACATAGGGATCTTTGCTCAACCAGTTCGTGACCTTAACAAAATATCAAAACTACTTATTTATACTCAGAACAATTCACCACTACCATGGGTATGATCTGATCACTAAATTCAAAGCATTGAGTCTGCGAGTTATCATGTCAGACTGAACTTGCACCCCTCTGTCAGACGCGAGCTCAGATTGGCATGGGTTTTGCAGGAAAATATGCCCATATGGGTACCATGGGATGACGTTTCATTCCCCATGGTTGGGCCTTCCATCCCTTCCATTTATGGAGTGAGATGAGGTTTCAACCCTCGGCTCTATTTTCATTAACTACCTTTCCTCAGAGATTAAAGGAGATTTAATTCGCAGGAAGCGGCCACGTGCTTCTCTCGGATAGCATTCCATAAAAACATGTAATTGCAGGGATTCTCAGAGGTGGTTGGGTTCAGAGTACGTTTGGGTCCACAAACCACCATATTTCTCCATGTAGCGCATTCTCCATACCATGGTTTCAATTGCAGTACTACTCAAGAAAATTATCGCCCGAACATGTTGTGTCCCCGAAATGGGTTGTGGCCATAGATCTGATCCTGATCTACGATCTGATTGCACCCCCTAGATTTACCACCACTGCTAATCTTAATCACCCACCAACTTTAGGATCTGCCAAAAGTGTGCCTTGGGATGGGGCACTACTTTTGGTGTTGAACAATAACAACTCTTGGAGGATGATCTTATGTGGAGGCCTGATGTCACCATTTTGATATGTCGTGGATGGAGAGGTGACATGTGTCACTCCAAAGCATGTAGAAATCATGTCTAAAATTATTGAAATGAGTGCCATGTGTCAGCGCTAGACAAATTCCACATGTTTTTGCCGACGACTGCCACAAACTTGGTGCTCCATGGCTCGGGCGCTAGCTTCTTTTCCATTGGCTACTCTATGTGATTTTACCTAGAGTTAGTGATCCAATGACACATATCCCTCCTGAGATCGATGACTAAGATCCCTTCGTGGCTCTGCACTTCAGGAAAATCAAATCTCAAACCTAAAATTCCAAGGGATTTTACCTGGAGTCATATATCTAATGATGTGTGGCCCTCCTGAGATCGATGACTGAGATACCTTCGTGGCTTCGGGGTTCATACTTTTCAATAGTTAAACTTTATTTTCCCCAATAAAATTTGCTAGATCTAGGGATCTGACGACGCATGGCTCCTTGATTTGGATGGTCAAGATCCACTTAGGGTCTTCAAGCTCTGGGAAAATCAAAACTCAAATATCGCTTACCTTCTGTGATTTTACCTGGAGCTATGGATGTGATGAGACATGGCTCTTGTTGATCTATGACTCAAATTCACTTCGGGCCTTCGACCACTTCAGTCCTTTGGGCACTTCTGGTGCTTCGGGATTTCGGGTGCTTCGGGACTTCGGGACTTCGGGACATTGGCTCTTTGGAACTTTGACACTTTAGGTATTCAGGCCTTCATGACTTAGGCACTTTTTTCATTTTAAAAATACTGAAGTAAAACTCTTGGAGTGACATATCTGAAGACGTGTGGCATTCTAGATTTGGATGATCGAGATCCACTTCGAGTCTCCGGGMTCTAGAAAACCAAACCTCAAATCTCTCTTACTCTTCAATGCGCTTTTACCTAGAGTTATGGACCTGATGACACATGGCGCTTMTTGATCAATGACGCAGATCCATTTCGGGCCTTTGAGCCTTTGACCACCTCGACAACTTTGACAACTTCGGCTCTTCAATGGMTTCAGCTATTTGGGACTTCGGGCTTTGGCCCTTTGGGATTTCTAAGAACTTCTCATTTCAAATATCCCGAAGCTCATTCCCCCAAAGGCTTGGATCAACAACCACATGTCCCCTTTAAGATCAATGACTCATGTTCACTTCGGGGCCTTCTGCTCTGGCRTTATACCTGGAACAAGTTTTCACTCTCGAATGCCCATGATTCGTTGATTTGGACTGTTCCTGGAATCKCCACCACTGAAATATTAAAACTTCCTTTTTCTCATGCYTCAATCCTGAAATAGACTGCTAAGAAATATGTTCTTTGTGTTCATGGTTGTAGCCTGCAAGATCAAGAATTTGGAAAACTGGTTGTGAGCTGAGAAAATAGGGAGACCAGTGACTAGAATGTAGGAGGTGAGTGCTCATCCTTAGAGAAAAACAAAGGGGATTGGGGCCGAGATTTATTTTGGTTAAGATATTGAGGGATACCTGGGCACAAAAATGAACAAGGGCACACAAAAGATGACTTTACATGTTGAAAGGGGATAAACTTAAGACTTGTCGATTTGAAAAGGATAGATATAGGGAACAATTACAGACTTAGGTAAAAACCACACACCCATAAGAATCTGACAAGTTCATGTGATAACATGTTGGAATAAGTGTAGTATGGGGAGGGAAACTCATGGGAGAAGCCTAATTTTGTGGAGAGTTCTACAAACATCTCATTCTCAAAATGTTTACCATGGTTGGACACTAACTGTTGTGGGACTCCAAATTGGGTAATGACATTGTTGAAGAGGAAATGCATTGTTGTGTTAGCGATGTTGTTGAAACTGGGCATGGATTCGACCCATTTGGTAAATTAATATACTGCCATGAAAATTTACTTGTGTACATTACTAGATGGAGGATGGAAATTCATGAAGTCTATGACCCATTTATAGAAGGGGTCGATTGTGATGACTTTGTGTAGAAGAGATGGTGGGGTTATTTCTTTGTTTGTGTAAAACTGGAATTTGTCGGAACGCTTGACAAAACGTGGATACAGTAATGAAACAAAGTGGCCCAAAAGTACCTTGCTCAAATGCTTTTTTGGGCAGTAGTTATAATTGAGAGGTGGCCACCACAAGAACTACTATGGCAATCATTCAAGACTCGTTTGGTTTCATTAATGGTAAGGCATCACTAAAGGATGGTATCGACTCCACGATGATAGAGAATGTCTCTGATGAGGAGGTATCAAGGGCCCTAATGATGAATTCATTGATGATCATCTTGAGAGAGATGAGATCCAAAATTCTATGTCTGAAGGTATATGAGGAGGTCACTGTAATAGGGGTCATTGGAGGGGATGAGCAAGAGGTGTTCATTGGGTAAATTCTCACTTATGGGGGAAGCTTTAGCATCTAAGGGAAAATTCGTAATGAGTTACGCTAGTATAAGAGCTTTCTTGATTTTGGGATTCGAGAAATATAGATAGTATTCGGGGATGATAATGGTCCATCAGGAACATTTTCCATTAATCTACCATCGACTAAGCAAGTAATGCATGGGGTTTGAATCTGCTACGACTTTAGTAGTTCAAAGAAGAACATAGTGTCGCATTTTTTGGACTGTGAGGAAAATATCTAGGAAAAGTTTCTCATAATGATTGTATTTCAAGGGTGGTTGTTATCAGACTAATCGGTAGGTGCGAACACTAATAGATCTCCCTAGATCCACCTGGATCTAGAACAAAACAGGACAGGACATGACTCTTTCCCTAAGTTTTGACCATTGAATTAGCTAGTAAGGAGGAACAAGTAACATAACTTTGTATCGCTTCCTAGGGTCTCTGTTGCTCCCGCTTCACTCCGTGCTCTCGTGAGGTCAAGACCAAGACAACACAAACCAATCAAAGTGAAGATAGCAAAATATATTCAACCGTCAACTTATGTTTATGATCAAGGAATTACACAATAAATTAAGAATGACTTTATGGAAAAGGGACATGTCACTGTATCATATTAATTGAAAGAAGAAGATTACAACCTAATCACCTTGATGTTGCAAGCTTCCTTTCGATGGCTCTTGGCTCCAACACACACACTTGCTCAATCCTTGCATGAAGAAGATCAAATCCTCTTGATAGACTTGCTAGAGTCTCCAGGCTCCTGTTCAAGCTAAGTCCTTCACACAATTCTTTCACCAATTCTCCAATGAATCTTTCTTAACCTTTTCCATGAGAATTCCATCAATATATAGGAGAGAATGAGATGGTTACTTGGATAGGAATGATCCCAAAATATCAGGGAATCTAGTACAAGGATAACCATTCGAATGCCAACCCATTCTTCTAGAATATTTCCTTCTAGAACCATCGAGAATTCATCTTTTTCCAATCTTTAGAGAAGGTTCTCACCCTATCTATGTAGCACAGTGCGAGAAGTTCGCACCCTATCTTAAACCAGCCTGCGAGAATGGGTCATTCTCGCACCCTGGGATATTAGCAACCTGCGAACTCTCTTCAAAAGTAAGTTTTCTGAGAAGAGATGAATGTCACTTTTCTTAGGAGAAAGTTCTTATGAGGAGCCTGAGTACACCATCATGATGACCAAAATCATGGGTAACAAAATGCCCCCCAAAGTATGAGGCCAGAATCAGTGACAACTGAAAGACTTTGTAAACTACATGTGTGTGTTGGAAACCAGGAGCACACCTAATCAGAAACTTGTGAACAACCAAGCATCTGCAAAATATCATATA
>ML777837.1:812214-841729 GCA_009831015.1 Picea engelmannii
TTACGCTAATGACCTACTTAACGGACTTACACCCTAGTGCAAGCTCCCACACATAATCGTGGGTATACCCTTCAAGGATCCCAAGTGAGTTTGGTCAACGTCGATTCCAGGTACCATGAAGACTTTCCCCTTCACAGTCACCTTGTGTAAGACCCTAGAAAGATAGGCCGCTAAGGTTACCACTGACAACAATAAAGCCCGGGGGGACAGTCGACAGTCCGATCCACATGCAAGGGCAGGGTATCTAGCCCGAAATAAACTCAAAAGGCTTCCACTCATCATTGTGGGTATACCTCCGAGTGACCCCCATTATACATGCAATCTCTACACTGATATCAACAAAGTAGGGTGAGTAACTCTATCAATACCAATGCGACCTCGTGTTTGACCCTTGTGTGAGAAGGGCTTCCCAGGACAAGATGTTGTAAATGGAATTTGACACTCCTTAACACAAGATGCTACTGTGTGTTTTGTGCTTTGGAGAGTGTATCTCTCTTCCTATTCCAAAGTGCTAGTCCTAGAAAAATGTTGGTGTAATAGAGCCCTAGAAAAGAGTTACTAGTTAAGTTTTACAATTGCACAGTGTGATTAAGAGTTGTTGTTACTCAAAGGAAATGGAGATGAAACTGATATTGTATGAGACTCTGACCCAACGATGCATGGATAAGAATAAAATATATATCAATTTTCGTTCAATGAATCCTATGTATGGGAGGGAAAGAGAAGTTTTCCAGATCAAACTTGAACTACAAGACACAACTTCCTTTAAAATGCAACTGCAAAAAATCACGCATCAATAACAATTCTCTATTGTTTCTTTTTCAATAATTTCAACAAATAATTTTTAATAATTTTGAAGACGAAAATGATTTTGAAAGAAAAAACGTTGTTCACTTTTAAAAAAGGACCTACACCATATGGTGAGAGTGAATAAAACCAAAATCTAATGAACAAGCAATAGATAAAGACCCAAACCAATCTTTCAATGGAAACAAAAATAACAAGCAAACGAAACTAGCCTTTTCAATTGCATGAGAAAAACGATCTTTCAAATAATGAGAAAATGATAAAGACCAAGAAACTTAACTTTTAACTAATCACCAGTTCTTAACCAAACAAGCACACTCAGATTCTGAAATCAAAGAGTATATCTTATAGAGAAAAGTCAAGAAAAATGGACAATAAAAGCCTTTGAAATCCTAAGACTGTTCGTGCACAAAAATGAAGACAAGAAAAACATCAACCAATGGTCCAAGAAACTCTTTTTAGGCACCTAAACTGATCTAGGTAGTTGAAGATGCAAAAACTCAAATCCAAAATTTTGAAAAAAAAAGGGTTCGTAGGCTAGCAGTATTACACAGTGCGAGAATAGGTCATTCTCGTAGGTGATATTTGAGAAGAGTGCGAGGACCTCGGACTGAACCTAAAAGAAGGGTGTGAAATCAGTATATTCTCACAGGCTACTGTGGAGGGCAGTGTGAGAATGTCTGAAACTAATCAAATTTTTGGAAAAAGACACAAAATTTGAAGAGGCCTCAGGACCCAGAGGGTCTATCAGGGTATCCTGAAGACTCGAAGATTGATATGAATGGAGAAAGGTAAGGCAAGAGAAAATGGCCAAGGAAAAACACCAAAAACCATAAATAAAACAGGTTATCTCCCCAGTGGAGTCACCAATTTTGTTATCGGACTAATCGGTAGGTGTGGACACTAACAGATCTCCCTAGATCCACCTAGATCTAGAACAAAACAGGACAGGACATGACTCTTTCCCTAAGTTTTCACCATTGAATTAGCTAGTAGGGAGGAACAAGTAACATACCTTTGTATCACTTTCTAGGGTCTCTGTAGCTCTCGCTTCACTCTGGTGCTCTCATGAGGTCAAGACCAAGACAACACAAACCAACCAAAGTGAAGATAGAAAAATATATTCAACTCTCAACTTATGTGTATGATCAAGGAATTATATAATAAAGTGAGAATGACTTTATGGGAAAGGGACATGTCACTGTATCATATTAATTGAAAGTAGAAGATTACAACCTGATCGCCTTGATGTCGCAAGCTTCCTTTCGATGGCTCTTGGCTCCAACACACACACTTTCTCAATCCTTGCATGAAGAAGATCAAATCCTCTTCATAGACTTGCTAGAGTCTCCAAGTTCCTGTTTAAGCTAAGTCCTTCACACAATTCTTTCACCAATTCTCCAATGAATCTTGCTTAACCTTTTTCATGAGAATTCCATCAATATATAGTAGAGAATGAGATGGTTACTTGGATAAGAATGATCCCACAATATCAGGGAATCTAGTACAAGGATAACCATTCTAATGCCAACCCATTCTTCTAGAAGATTCCCTTCTAGAACCATCGAGAATTCATCTTTTTCCAAGATTTAGAGAAAGTTCGCACCCTAGCTATGTAGCATAGTGCGAGAAGTTCGCACCCTAGCTTAAAGAAGCCTGCGAGAATGGGTCATTCTCGCACCCTGGGATATTAGCAACCTACGAACTCTCTTCAAAAGTAAGTTTTTTGAGAAGAGATGAATGTCACTTTTCTGAGGAGAAAGTTCTTTTGAGGAGCCTGAGTACACCATCATCAATACACCATCATGATCACCAAAATCTTGGGTAACAGTGGCCCTGAAAGTTTTTTACTAATGTAGTAAATCACATGTTCATGCCCACCATCCCCTAATTAGATGAGGACTCCTGCAAATGATACAACCAAGGCTGATATGTAGAGGATGTAGTCGTGATCAAAGTTTGGGGGACTAATCAAACGGGCATTGGATAGGGCATCCTTTAAATCATCAAAATTTGTTTGAGCATGTTCATACCATCGAAATGGGATATCATGTCGCAGTAGGTCAAGAAATCGATGCGCGCAAGTGGCGTATTCTGGGACAAAGCATTGTAAAAAGTTGGATTTGCCTTGTAGGTTTTGCAGTTGGCATAAATTCCTAGGTGGGATAATTTATTTGATAGCTTGGACCTTAAGGGGGTCCATCGTGATGCCATGTTGGGAGACAATGAACCCAAGGAGTCATCTGGTCGAGAAACAAAAGACGGTCTTTAGGGGGTTCAAGTGGATATTGTAATAGAGACACCATTGGAAAATGATGCGTAAATCGTGTAAATGTTCTGATCACTTTTTGGATCGAGTAGTGAGGTCGTCCATAAGCAAGGATGATGCGAGCGAGTTCATGAAAAACATAGTTCATGGCCTGTTGAAATGTAGAACTTGATTTCTTGAGTATAAAAGGAATGATGCAATAAGAAAAGGTACCCCAGGGGGTAGTAAACATGGTTTTGTATTGATTTACTGGGTGGATTTGAATTTGATTATAGCCGAAGAACCCATCCATAAAGTAAAGTGCCTCATGGTTGGCACAATCATCGATGATTTGGTCGATGAAAGGGGTTGGGAAGTTATGTTTGGGACAATCATGGCTGAGATTTCGAAATCCTTTGCAGATGTGAATAGTTCCTTACTTTGTGTTCACAAGGACGGGGTTGGAGACCCACAAAGAATAGGCAATGGGGTAAATGAACCTAGCGGCATGTAACTTATCAAATTTGGCTTTGATATCTACAACTTTGGACGCATGGAGGGGGCGTTTCTTTTGACAAATAGGGGTGACATACGACCAAGTGTCAATTCAGTGTTCGCCTATAGAAGGATCAAGGTCAGCCATCTTTGTATATGAACAGGAAAAAATTTCCTGGTATTCCTAAAAGAGAGATTTGTAAACAATCATTTATTCAAAGAAGCATGTGGCACCAATGATGATCTATTATATAATGCCTGGTTTAATGGAAATGTAAATTTTGACCATGGGGGATATGTTGGCCATGTTTCCTTATTCAAAAGCATCTGGGGCAGGGATATATTTTTTGAACCAGTCTATATTTCGTTAAGGACTGAAATCCTTAGTTTTGATTCCGCACAAGGAGGCTTGTGTAGGAGGGTGAAAGGCCTCTTGGGGGAGAAAATGTTCTCTATGATGGAGCACATTCTATTGTAAATTGGGGGTAGTAAGTTCCTCCAATATATATTCATCGCAGTGGAAATTGCGAGAACATAGGGGGTCTTGTGAGATGGTAGGGGGGACCATCAACAAGTAAGTGTTATTGACCTCAGGGGATGAGGCCGTAGGAGGGATATCATGTATGAGGTGTGATGGTTCACTTGAAATGAACCAAGTGTCATGATATTGTGTATGGTAACTCATTCACATGGAGACTAACAAAGAAACATAACGAATTTCAGCGATGTGAGTAGTAGCAGGTATATCTTGAGATGGCTCAGGTAGGGATGTATGTCGTATTGTAGATAATGTTTGGAGGAATTGAGGTAGATTCGGGAAATGATGGGTGTAATGGACATATTTTGAGCATATGACACAAGAGAAATTGGTTCGCAACCCTTTATTGCATGTGGTTTAGGACTCCTTAGTAGTAGTTGAACTACTAGGTGGAGTGGTAAGCAATGGGGTTTCCCTAGGGAGATGGATAAGACTCAGGAAGAGTAGGCCATTGATTAGTGGGGTGGATTTTTCTTTCACATAGTGTGAAAGGAGGTTGATCTCAGGAAGGGAGAAGGAATATGGGATCGAGCTTCCTTCGTCTACCCCCAGTGGTAGAGTTTCCCCAGTTGGGGGTGACGGTGGTGTGGTAGGAGCCTATACTAGGATATGTATCGGTAATCCCTCTGTCTGAGGATGGAGATATGGTGAAGGAACCATAGCAGGTGGATGAAGATACCATACAGGGATGGAAAGCACCATTTCGGGAAGGGTGAGAGTAGTAGCTACCTGGAATGCTTGGACTCCAGGTGGGGGGTAGAAGAAAAGGATTTGGGTAATGTCTTGGGGGAGTGTCTCCCAAACTGGGATTTTCCCCTGGAGGGCGGGGGGGGGGAATCTGGGACAAGTGGTTTGGTCATGGTTTCATGGAATTTCTAAGATAGTAGTTCTCTGACTGGTGGAACTTCGATGTGGGGAGGGACCTCCATGAGAGGAGTATTGTCTCCGATATTGGTTCCATTGGAGGAAATGACACACACTTTTGCTAAAATAGAAGGGTGTAGGAGAGGTGGTTCTCCATGATAAGTCCGTAACAATTATGGGTCCTTAAATATTCCAGGACCCATGTTGATGACTGAAAAACATATCTAAGCTAGTGTGGAAAAGGGGGAGAATATAATCAATTTTGGAGGAATGATTATTCTTGTAATGTGTAAATTGTTCGACGGTGGCGATTTTCCCATTATGGGGTAACATCATCATGAGAAACTAATAAGAGGCTATATCCTTCATAGCATACATGTAGCTACGCCCAAACAAGATATTGTAATCAAGTGGACCGTCTATAAAATCAATGTCAATTAGGATGGTTTTTTCCTAGAGTTCGACAGGGAAATTTTGGAAGAGCCCTTCAAGGGATGATGGTCAACCATCATAATCTTTTGGGGTGATGGCAGATGGTACTAGCTCGGGTGAGCCTAGTTTTTTCCATACAAATTTATACATGATGCATGTGGATGCACCTTCATCGATGATACACAGATGCACTATGAGGTTCTAGATATTAACTTGTATTTGAACAGCTACCAGGGCAGGGACGCGTGGTTCCCCATTATCTGGATCAAAGGTGATGAGTCGAGTATCAGTTTGTTAGACTTCCCCCAACATGAAAAGAAAGGATTTGCGATGTGAGGGATAGGTTTGGAGGACCTCCAACACAGACATGGATGCAGGGGATTGTGCTAAATCATCGACTAAACTGTATTTGTGGGCTTCCCTAGAATGAGGGTTATGTATATTCCTCTATTGATGGGTCTTAAATCCCTTGATTCAACAGTAGGAGCCAAACCCACCACCAAGGACCAATTAGACTCTGCAATGTTTGAATATGGAATGGTTCTCAAGATCTTGCGATCCGACCAATTTATGGATGGGCTTTGTGTTTTTTTGTGAAGGCTCTTCCTTCAGTTGGGACTATTCTCTTCTGTATTTTCTCTTGGGTGGGACTGGTAGGAGAAATGCAATCCATTATAAACCAACTTGACAACAAACCAAATTAAGTTTTAACTACTGGGGAAGAGGCTGAGCTTCGGATAACCCACTGCTCAAACATGCAGACAATGATTTTATACCACATGCCTAGTACTAATACATTAAGCATGTGAGCATCCAATTACTATTTGAGAAACTAATTATCAGGAAGAAAGCACATATGTAATAAGATAATGGCAAGAAAAATAATGCATCTACCATAACCATTCATCACATAATAACACAATGATTTATCTTCATCATTTAAAGAAAAGAACATTAAAACATTGCACCGGATAACTTGACAATAGAATTAATTGCTCTTACTCATTACTTCATCATTCATGAAACAAGATAGGAAGTGGTTCTTCTCCAAGTCCAATAACATGCATCTGATGAAAATAGTTTGTCTTTGGTCCAGAAGGACTTCTCAATTCGTAGAAGCCTCAAAATAATTCTTAACAACCAAAAAGAAAGAGTTCTTACAACAACCATCGACCTTCAAATAATTGGTCGAGGTCCCTATTTATAATATAAAGTTTAACTGAAATTAACGGTTAAGTGCAGTTTAAGAAAAGAAAAAATTTCCATGTGGCATTATATTCTAATAGTTTATTTAACATTCAACTTGAGATATTTCTTGGAAAGGGTGACTTTTCTTGTATTCAGTCCAACTGATAAAAAGTTATTCACAACTTTGTGTCCATGGAAACTTGTGTTGTTCCATCATAGTTGCATATATTCCCTTGATGCCTACTCGATGCGCCCAGTATTTTACAAGACTAGAGTTCAACGAATGTAGCCTGGTTCGGGCCCTGATTGGATGTTCTGTGAATCACTACACTTTCCTTGGCCTCACATCAATCATATTTAAGAGATCTTCGGTCCATATCAAGTCTTGTTTGTCGTGAAACTTGACTATGTCACTTAAGTCGACACATTTGTTGGGGATGTTGAACTCGGGAAGTCCCACATACTTCATTATTTTGTTAATTTTATCAAAGTGTTTCTTGCATCTGGTCCATTGCTCCTGGATATCTCTGTGTGGGTCCTGATACATCTTATCCCAGTACTCAGTTGATTGCTTCATGTGATTAAGACTACTTTTTCTTACCATCTGAATGCCATGTTTTTCCTTGTCTCGGCCCTGCTGGACTGCCTCATGGGTCTAGCTTCTACTTGTTTTTCATCGGGGATTTGAGTATTTGGAAGAATATAGACATTGGGTACAGGCTTGTGACTTACTTTCTCGTTGCCCGTCGAACCTCTAATTCCCTTTCACAGGAATTATTTCTTTGATTCTTCCGATTCGGGATTGTCCTCCAGATATTCTTTGGTTTCCGATACATTGGGCCCCTTTGTGTCAAGGCCACTTTTGACTTCTATTTCCTTTTGCGATACCTCCTTGTATTGAACTTCGAGCTCATGGGAATAAGTCTTCTCAGGACCCCTTTCCTCTTAGACATGGATAGGGGTGTTGTGAGATTTCTCCAGGCTCTCGTCGTCACTATATATAAGTATAAGCTTGATCAAGGGATTAGGTGCTTGTGTTTCTATTGGCACTCGACCTTCCCCTGGTTGAATTATCCCACCCACCGAGGGACTGACCGACGATGTTGTCGATTCAGGGTTGCCTGACCCATTGGTGTTATCGGGATTTATAGAACAGAGGTTGCTTGGCTCTAATGGGTTTCCTTCTCGGATACCAGTTGGAAGCACAAGTGTTATGATGAGGTATGGATCATCCTTCATTTGCTTCATTAGCAGTTGACTTTGCTGCCACAAACATTCACCCATCCCCTATGCAACTTGAATTTTAGGGGATTCCCGATAACCCCCTGCTTCTTCGATGTCTTCTTGGGGATTACCCATTTCTTCACCTGTTTCAGATGCTACCATTCTTTCCTGGGTCCTAAGAATCTCTTGAGTTGTCTGCTCCAAGGACGTCACTTTCTCTTCCCAACTCATGGCCTTGAACCTGGTTATTCGATGGTCAACTATCCTTGCCACCACCTTGTTTCAGTCTTGAGAATTTTTGGTGAAAAATTCATCTTCAAACCGGTCATGGGCATAAGGCCAACAAGATGATACCTATGATGCGTGTTGTAGGACAAAGCCCTTGGGATCGTGTTTGCAAAAACAAATAGTTTTGAACCATAATTCCAATTGTCTTAGCCCTTCTTTCTTAGCATGCATGGTGTCTTTGACCATGTAGAAGCCAATATGAAACCCATAAGGTATGAAGGCCTGCTTCTTGTATTTTACTAAAGTGTCATTATATCCTTACAGAATGGTCTGATAGCAAATTTCTCCTAACACTAGTCGATCGGGAACACATATGGGTAAAAAAAAGGGTGCTCCTATGGCACCGAAAACCCTGATGTAGGTCTCACATTCATCTAGATACCAGTGACCTAATTTCGATTTAACCTTTTTTTCTTCATTCGACACCCTTGGTCACTCTTTCTTGAACAACAAAGAATGAATGCGTGCAATAAACTGGTCACGGATAAGAAAATCATATTTTTTATACATTTTTTCCCATAAGATGTTGAAGTATACATGGACTGGGAGTTCAGAGGAGTGTCAGTTTAATTTTATTCCATAAAAAACATTCCTGGCGCAGATGATGTCCAATAGATACGAGGCCATGTAGAAGGAGAGGGTTTCTCCCTCCTTCGATGTCTGGGCTTGTCGTAAACAAGTACTCAGTTGTTTGGAGATGATGGAACCCCAATTGAAGATAATGCTTGAAATGGCCACCTTATAAGCTAGAGGCATCCAAGCCTCTAAAAACCAAGAATAATATTTCTCCCCATGCAACCTATAGAGAAGAGTTATCTGGTATCTGTATGGTTCCTTTAGATTGGTTGTCGAATACTAGCCGACATTCTGGTTTGTGAATTTTTTGTCTTCAATCCACAATGACGCCATGATTTTGTTGGTGTCGTGTGATGCATAGAAACTTACAATGAAATCAGTACTCATATTTTCTTTCGGATCCCTGAGCTTGTAGTAACTTTGGACCTCTAACAATAAGAAAACCCTAATGCATTCATCGTTATCGTCATTAATAAAACATTTTTGTGCATCAGTGTGGTCAATGAGCCACTTTAGTATCTCAATGCAAGGGAACACTAGATTTTGTCTTGCCACCATGTGTAGATAGTCCCTAAGGATATTTGGGAGTACATAATCATCAAGTCTTCTTGTATCAGGGTCATTGTGTGGGGTATACTCGAGCAGTTCTTCCCTCTTGATTTTCTTGAGAAATTATTCCTAGCGAGGGACTGTTGCTTTGGCTCCAATGCTCACCTTCGTGTCTCTGAAAGCCAGGGGATGAACAAAGGCCTTATTGGTGGTTCTTTTAATTATGGGCACCAGCCTTGGAGTGAATTCCAATTTCCTTGCAACTGTTGGGGAGGGGCCCTCTCCTTCTTCTGGTTCTTGCAACTTTGGCTCTCTTCGGGATTTCCTGGTGGAGGGTTTCTTTGGAGGCATTGTTCCTGCAATTTAAATGACCCTTTAAATAGGTGTACAAAGCAATGATGGGGTGGGAACAAATAAAAAATGAAACGTAAAACACCACAAGAAGATACATACCTGTAATGTTGGCTATTATAGTTGTCTAATACTCACCGAACTTTGGATGCCTTCTTCGGATTGTTAGCCTTGCTCTTCTGTGTGTTTTGAACTCCTTTCCACATATAATAGGTTCATACAGAATAAATCAAAAGAATTTAATGGGAGGGTTCCTATCATTTGTATCAATCAGTTAATGTGAGTAATGAACTTAATTCAAAACAAACTACCATCATATTTCTACAAATAAATTCTAACTCAGTTGACGATGGATGTGCAAAGGGAGGTGCATTGTATCACCAGGCTTAAATGGTCCCTTTTGATTTGTGCATGAAAAAACAACTAATGCATGATCTATATATCAACTAACACTTTAAATTCTTCGTACCTAACATATCTAAGGGATAAATGTATCATCACGTCATGTCTCTCTGGTGTATAGATTGGGGATTGACTACTATCTTTGTGTATATTTTCAATAGTGTGCTCTTGGCAAACACTCCTGACACCAATGGTATCARGGATCAGGGAAATTTTAAGAGCATAACCTCTTGGCAGGTTACCATATTTGTAAATCTCCGACGTTGAAATCATTTTGAGAGTTGACGATTGGCGGTACCACTCTTCTCCTTGTGCGATACTTACTCYTCTCATTTTTTATGCCGATGCCAGATGAATCGGTCCTTGGCGATATTCTTACTTAAGCTCATTTCATAAAAAAGGAGAGAGGCAATTTCATCCACCGATGCTGATGAGGATCAGTCTTTAGCGSTATTTATTTTCACAAACATTTCTCATTGCACTTACACCCCCCCAATGTTGAATCCMTTAAGCGTGCCCAAAGACGTTGTGACTATTGATTTCTTAAGTAATTGTTAATTTAGCCTCCTTTAAAATTAAGGTGATTCTTCATATGTCCAGGTAGACTTTACACAATTCAAACATGAAAACATAAAAGATAAGCATGGGAAGGAGTGTTATACTGAAACGGATAGTACAAAGGATTAAGTGGTACCCAAAAAGTTGAAAATGGTCATAGACCCCTTTTTTTCTTTAGGGTGTGTTGATTGCTCAACATCCGCCATAAAGGTATGTGGGGTATACGAGGATTGGGGTCAGTATTAGGGTGTGGGAACATTAATGGTTGTCCAATGGTATCAGTAGTTGTTCACGATGTGGTTGCGGTAGAGTTGGGAGGGACTCCATATTGACGACCGCGAGTTTGCAGAAGAATATCTTCCTCGCTGGTAAGGAGGATATTGATATTGGATCAATTTTCGGGTTGATTAGGAGTTGGATTTTTATAATACCCAATTTTTGGTGGGGAATAATTGATATCTTCTTGAGTATTCATCACACCTTGGTGTCGAATAGGGTTTTGAAACACGGTCGGAGGTGGGAGTTGCAAATAATGTTGTGGGTCTTTCTGAGGTGCATGCGATGGTGGAGGGCGTTGGGTGATCATGGATTATTTCATCCATTTGTTCTTCCCTTGTCGTGGTTGTTTTTTATTGTTTCCCCCTTGGGGGTTTTGGTTTCCTTTATTTTGATTTCCCCCAGTGGAATGATTTTTTTGGGGGTTTTTTCATCCTTGTCTCAGGTTATTATTGTTTCAGTTTTCTCCTTTCTTCTTGGAATTTGTTGGTTGATTGGTAAGATTTTATGCATTCAACTGTTCAAAAGAATGAACCTATTGAATGGGAGAGGGATGAACAAAATTAACACTGGCATGTGGTTTTCCTGGTGAAGGAGCCACTTGCTGGGGAGGACCAGGAAATGGAAAATATGGTTTGTTTTTTGGAGACTCTCCATATGGTGTGTAGGATGTTTAAGTACTTCCACCATTATTGGGGTTACATGTGGGGCTTGACATTGAACTCGTACTTAGTTGAGAGACTATATGAATCATGGGTACCAGTGGGGGTACCCACAATGGTTGAGAGGGACCAACAGGATATGACTGTTGGTGAGTGGGAGGAGGGTAATAAGATGCTCCTCCATATGGTTGGGGATATTTATTTTCCCCAGAAGTAGGTGATGGGTGTCTATAAGGGTTGAGATGTGTCATATAACCAATCAACCCATCAACAGTGTGAGAAACCCCCCGTTTTTTCCTGGCCAAATGGTAAGGGTCTAGGTTCATCAGGAAATACTTTGTACAAGTAACCTGGTTGAACATATATGAGGTCAAATTGTTGGGTCTTGTTGATGGCCTCCTCCTCTGATTGAGGAAAATTGGATGCTACATCTTTATCAATCACAGAGACAAGTGATTTAACAAACCAATCGAGACATTGTTCTTTGGTGCTTTCTTCTTTACACAAACTATGTCGTCGTCGCCATTCATGGATGTGGTTGGTGATATGGATAGTAGTGGTTCATTTGATCTCATAGAGAAGTTATAAGACAGTATCATGAAGAACTAGTAGTAAAAATGACAAAAAGGCATTGGCCAATAATTCAAAGGTCACATGGGACCCTGATTTTTCATCCACATACCATTTGGATTGTGAACCATTGAGATTTATTTTAAATAACCTTAAGCATATGGAATCATCCATAATTTTGTTTGAAGAGCACCATAAGTGGAAGGTCATAACATGGTTGGAAGGATCTTCCCCTGGTTTTCCTTCAAAATTTGGAATGTTTGAAGGTAACTTGGTAGGCATATTGGGCCAGGTAGCATCATGCAAAATGGATCATTCATGAGTTTGGTTAAATCAAGAATTTTGAGGGATGCCAAGTATGGAATAGGGGATTTGGTGGAGGATTAACTCCATCCATCATGTGTTTATATAGTGGAACTGTCCCTTGAGAGGGATTTAGTGGGTGTGTACTTCTTCCGTGAGAAGAAGTTTGATTCTCGACTCCTTGTAAAGGAGAACTAGTAGACAGATGGACTTGGGTATTCGACCCAAGAAAAGTGGAACCAAGTAAAGTTGATCCCAAAATAGTATCACTCATAGGGATGTGAGATGGTTGAGTCAGTGAGTTGGAAACACTAGGAACCCTCCTAGAATAGGAGGAAGATTTTGCAAGCATCTAGAACAACAAGGATTCTATGGGTCCCCTATGGTTCCAACTAGCAAAGTGAATTTGTGAAAATGGTGACAAGAGAAATAAATGAAGAAGTGATTTTACATTTATTACCTTCACAACATAGTATAACTCACAATTACATGCATGAAATGAACATTAGACATAAATCATTTGTAAAATAAACAATCATGTGGATAAGTGGATTTTGTCCACATGGGGGAACAATAACACAAAATAAAAGATCATGTCCTAAAATACTTATCGTCATTCCTCTCGATTTAGCACTGGTCATTCTAATAGCACACAATAGTGGGGTCTGAAACCACTAGAAGAGGAACTAGCGAAGGTTGAAATAGTCATTTATAATGAGGGGTAGAGGGTGCATATCCTGAAAGAGATGGCAATATTTCTCAGTAGCCACACAAAATCAAAACAAGGTGTGATTGCAGCCCACAACCACCACCTATGTAGATATCCTAAGTTTGGCCACTAAGTAACTAGGTCAAAGTGTGACATTTATATTTTCATCCTCAGAAATGGATCATGGGATGGATTCCCTCACAATATTTAGGTGACTCAAGGAGGGATGCACAGAACAATCAGACCTCAACCTTCGACCCTTCACGGGTATCTCCTTGCCTTATGGTGTAGGAAGACTTGACTTGGAGGATTTTAAGGATCCCTATCTCAACTTATTTTGTTTCAAAATGTGAGAACCTGATAACGAGGGGTTATTTGGATTCATACCCACGAGATCCTACTTAGACTACAAAAATTCTTTTGGCACCTCCTGTGGAGGAAACATTAGTGCGTTCTTAGAAAAAATTTAAATGTGATGGGCTAGGATATTGTGGGTGTTGACCAATCTCATTTGAATTAAATGGGTGTGGATAATTTACAAATAAGTAGTTGGATCTTTCAGAATTCCTTTGAAGAAAGTCTACTTCGACCTCCACTATTCTAATAGAAATTATGCATGTGAGGAGTGGCTTTGTGTGCAAGAAAGTGAAAAGTGTGCAAAATATTTTTATTAAGTTAAGTGTAAGATTGCAGCAAGTGGACTTCCTGTGGTCCTTACAAATATTCATACCTAGCTTACTATGTCTCTTTGGTACAACCTTGTGCAATATTTAAAGCCCTAAAGAAATAGTAATGTGGACATATGGGTCCGTACTTGATCCTTTAAACTCCCTATAATGTTGTTTACACTAAGAAAGATTTTTGAAAACTATCTTAGAATTTCAACCATGCGGGCATGTATGGGCCTGTTACTTGATATTTTAAACTTTCCTAGAGTGTTTTCTAAACTAAGAAAGATTTTAGAAAATATCCTAAGATTTGCAACATGTGGGCATGTATAGGCCCTTACAAAACTTTAAGATGATTTCCAAAACTAAGAGGAACCTAGGGAGGATTTGTCCTGTCCTAAATATTTGTTAATGGAGATGAAATTTCCTTTTAACCACCTTTTTTGATTCCCAAGATCACACTAGGGTGAGGGGGAAGAGCATACTTGAGGGTTAAAATTGATTTCTAGTCCCAAATTAATAGATTGTGTTTGAAAAAAAATAACTTCAACACAAAATTTTACAAGCCAAATGAGCCATCCATGTGGCAACAAAGAAAAGCGAAGAATTATGTTTCTTTTTACCCCTAAGTGATTATGTTAGCTAACCTTCCTTATGATAAAGGACTCTAGTTGAAGTGTGTTTTCTTTACAAAGTGTAGGAAATTAAAATATGAAGGCTAGCGGAACTGAAACTATTCATGAAAATCCTTACAATTTGTCAAAGATGGAGTTATGCATGGGCTACAGTTCTGATAGGTGCACAAGGGCGCAGAGTGAGCAGAGAAAATAATTTTTTCATGCTCACAATGCACGTCTATGGGCCTTGAAAGATACACACTTCCTATCATGTGTCGGGGAAGAAATTTTCAAGTGAAATACTCCTTCCTTGGCTCCAGATTTTGACTTTGGCAGGTTGGTCTAGGCCAGTTCTTATACCTAGATGTAGAAATAATAAAACATAAGTGCTATGAAGACTCAAATAGGGAGGAATTTGATACCTATCCCCAGTATGGTCGCCAATCTGCTGTGTTGGTTTTTTCACTTGGGTGAGAAAAAACACAACATTTGCATGCTTAGTTAAGCTAGTTAAACAAGACAAAAGTTTGTGATTTGATTAAATAACCAAATACACATGAAAACAAGGAAATAAAAACTAAAAACAACTAAGAAATAAAAGTAAGAGAAGCTTGAAAGAACTACAACCATGAAAAGAAAAAAATGACCAATATATAGCTACCAATGGATCAATATATCGATAGGTTAAACACCATAGAGAAAGACAGGGACATATGAATCCCCTCTTCCTCCTTGGGAGGGATGTTGAGTTCCCTAATTGAGAGCTCTTCTCTTCATGAAATGGAAAATGATAATGGTTAAGAAATACAATGCTTATTCCCTCAAGATGTGAGTGGAATGGCCATTGAAATGGTGCTTGAATGATTCAAAGAGAAAAGAGGATTCTCAAAGAAGGATTCTTGCAACATAACAATACCTTGAAGTTCTTATTTTTCTAGGAAACCCATGGCACACATTTATAGCATCCATACATGGAAAGATATAATTGGTTTGTAGTGTGAACAAGGGGCCTTGTAGGTAACTTTCTATCCCTTGACCAACCTGCAAGCTAGATTTCACTTAGATATGAGTGTCAAATCATGTCGAGGGTCGAACTAGAAGTGGTTAAGGGGCCAACAAGATTCATAAATGTGTCATTCATATGAGTGCACAACTTTTCTTGTAGAAAGTCACTCATCTTGTGAACAGTGTGCACTAAGGCATGTGCTAGCCTGTGCATTCTATTCACTGTGCATGCACTCCCTTTGGTGAATTTGCACACTTTGATTTTTGAGCCAAGTATATAGTTTTTTTCCTTTTTGGTGGACTTTGGTGTTGTAGGTGGACTAATTGTTGTTGGAATTGATGTTTTTCTTTAACCATTGTGTGCAATGTTGCAGATGACTTTTCAGCGATAACACTCTACATTCAAGTAATTCTCAACGTTCATCAATGACTTCTCTAGACACAACTGGGATTATTTATTAAAACATAAGACTAAACTTTTTGACATGTTTTTGACATACTAGGCCCTTGTAGAAAATAATCTAATCGTCAATTGTAGAAGCTAATAATAGATAATGTAGGAAAGTATGCTAATAATACATTTACAACTTACTACATTACATAGGGCATTCAAATGAAAAAGAATCAGGGATAATTTTAGGGATGGATATTTATATTAAAATATAGAAACCTTGTCTAATCTTACTAGTCCTTAATATTAAAATATAAAATGTTCGGGGATACTTTTGTAAAAATATTCAAATTTCTAAGGATTTTATATAGTTTCTATAAAACTTTGGTGATTTTTTATGTAAAATAATTTTAGTCGATGGAATTTGGGCAAATCAATTTTAGAAAATATTGAAATTGGCGAATCAATTTTTGGGAAAAACCATGGAAAATTAGCCCATTTGCGAAATTTATCCCCTAAAATAATCTATGAAAACAATGTTCCATATTCACCATAGAAAAATGGTGTTGGTGAGAGAAAGATTCACACATTAAAGGAATTGTCAATTTATATGATCCAATATAAAGGATTGAGTCTTAGTTCTTTTGTAGAAGCCACCAATTGTGCTAATTACATAATCAATTATACCTCGACAAAATATTTAAAAAATATAACACTATAAGAAGCATAGAAAAAAAAAATGAATTCCATATGTTTGATAGTGAAGAATGGGCTCACATTCCTGATGAGAAAAGGAAAGCATTACAAATTAAAAGTGAAAAGTGAATTTTTTTCGATATTTTGAATATGTAAAAGGTTATAGAATTATTAAACCTCATTCAAAATTGTTATTAGGAGAGATGTTAAGTTCGATGACGATCTCTTGGCTGTCAATCCTAGTTCTATGTTTATGCCATGTTCAACATGTGAGCAATCTTTGGTGTCTATGCAATAATATATCCTAAAATTTTATATTCATGATGATAGCAGGGATATAAATCTTCCTTTGCATGTTGACCTCCTGCTAGTTCAATTCACCAGACATTGTTATAGTCCAAAAATACATTACATGTGTATACAAGACATTGGCCTTTCCACTTATATACTTTGCCAAAATACAGTTGAGGTTTCCTCTTAAAAAAATATGTTTTGGATAGTGCACGCACCCTACTGCACTAATAGTCCACGTACACATGTGTGTTGCATGCTAGGTATCCAGTGTACATGCACGAGCTTCATGCTATTTATCTAGTGTACATACGTGAGTTGCATGCTAGTTAGCCTGTGTTCACCTCCAAAAGTTGTAAAAAATATAAAATTCCAAGGAATTCAGTGGAGTTTACATGCTATAGAGGGTTTCCTAACAACTTTACCCATTGTAGCCCATCCCCAAACCAAATAACCATATTTTTCTCATATAAAAAGAGGTATTGGGGTGTTATTTGACAAGACAGGAAAGAGAATAAGAAAACTCTTCCAAAATCCCTTCCGCTTCTTAACCGAAATTTTGCATCTTATTCTGATTTGTGGCCATAGCCTTCCCCTCCAATCTTTTCTCCTTATACAACCCTTTCTCCTTTTCTACGTGATAAGTTGGTTGTGACAAACTAACATGGAATTAATTCACTTGGAGCCACAATATAGGAGACCGAACCTGGTTCGTGGAGCGATTATCGAAAAAGGTTGTAATCCTTTTGATATTAATATTGAGTAAAAGAGTTCATTCTTGTCCCAAAACACTATGTCTATATGATTTTATTGATTTGTGCACTTATATATATTCCTAAACTTTTAAAGTGAATATTAGAAGTGGTATACATGGTTGCATTGTATTCCTAACCTTTTGTAGGTCATCTTTGGGAGGAGACCAGTAATCCAGGAGGTGGCAACAAGTGAAAGAGGCCAACACCAAATGAAAGGACTAAAGGTGCATGAATTAATTCTCTTTCCTTTCCTTCTCATCACTTAGTTTAGTTGGTTTTAGGGTAGTTTAAGATTAGAACTATCTTTTAAGGGAGTTATCACTATGCCTTTACCTTTGACCCAGTATAGGGGCATTTTCCTCATAATAGAATTGGTGACTCCACCAAGGTGTCTCTCTAGGGTCATAGTGGGAGATTTTGGTTTGATTCAATTATTTTAGTTTATTTTTTAGTTTTCCATGTTTAGTGAGTCAGGTTAGGGTCTCTGGTCACCTTCCAGGTTCCTACCAATCTTCCTTTCCCAGTCATTTATCCAAATTTTTTTCTTTTGAAAGTTTGAAGAGGTGTACGCACCTTGTCCTTTGTATAGCCCGCATACATACCCAATATTCATAGTATACATCTCATGTACATACATAGGATTCTTGTGCACAACACGCGTCTTTGTATTTTGGAATATCTTTTTTAAAAAGGGGGAATTTTTTCCTTTCTTGGAAAGGAGTTTTGAGCTTCTCAAGCCTTTTTGAAACTCTTCAAGGTCTCTATTAATTTTTTTGGTTGGGTTAAAGATTCAATTTATATTTCTCTTTGTAAAGAACCCCTGTTGTTTCTTTATTTTTCTTTTCTTTTCTTTGGAGATTTAGAGTGAGCCTATAAGTGTTACATTCTCCTGTCGATTCTAGTGAGTCCCTGCATTTCAACAATGGTTTAGGGTCTATGTTAGTCTTGGGTTTATTTTCTCTTTATATTGTTTATGCTTTGAAAAATGAAAAAGATCATTTACTTGTGATTTTCTTTCCTAAGCATTCAAATATATATATATATATATATTTCATTTAATTATGCATTTATTTTTTGTAGTTGTAGCATAGGTTGTCTATTACAAAAGAAAAGGGTTCTTTTTCAAGGTTCCTTCTTTTCTATTTCCCTGAAAGTTTAGTAGTTTGCATATACATTGTAAAACGAAAATCACATTCTAGGAAAAGTTTGGCATTATAGGATCTTGGAATATTGTTTCAAAAATTTTACATTTACAAAGATTTAAAAGCCATTTATTTCAAATTGAATAATTGTGTTTTTTTTTTGCACAAATTCTCTAAATCGTTTCTTCTCTTTTGTCTCTTGTAAACATCATAAGTTTCACATATGCACCCTTTTTATTAAATCAAGACAATTAAAATCAACGATTAACACTTAAAACCAAATAGACATTTGTTTGTAGGATTCTCCAAGTAGTGTAGGGTCTAGGTCCTTGAAATTTTTGTGGAGAGGAAACTCTTCAAGGCTGTCTAAACAAACATAAGATTCTATGACAAGGAGTGTTAAGTCTAGTTTCATAAGAGTCAACCAAGAGCCCCCTATAACACTGGGGCTAAACACGAGCTTACGTGAGGAAATGTAGAGTAGATAACCCGTCCAAAGTTGGACCAAGCGTAGTGGACCTTGGAATTAAGGGTCGTTCTTGGGAATTACGTTGATCACATTTGACTATGGAGCCTCTTGGACCTTGAACCCATTCAAGATACTTATTTTTCTTCCAGACCATTTTCCTTTGATACCATTGAAAGGATCTCGACTTTGTTATCCTTCTCATTACGATCAACTCCACTATCGACTATACTCGCCTGATGATTAACTTTGAGATGGAAATGTAGTTTTCTGTTTTTGGGCACTTACATGGGTGATTGTGGGTGTATACCATGGTACCCAGGGAATACGTTGGATAGCACTTTGTAGAGTATACCGATAGAGTGTTTATTTGTTCAAGTTACACTTGCACTGGTAAGCTTCTTTAGTGTTGATTGGAGTAACTTTTCTTCCTGCTAGTTAGTTGTTTTCTTGATGTGCAGCTAGGAAATTCTTAGTGTGTGCTTTGTGTTTATCACTAGAATACCTTCCAGTTTCGGTTGATCATTTCACAATGTGGAAGATAAATATCTTTTTCGTTCACGTAGGCTTCAAGTCATGTCGTCGGTTACTTTGGAGCCACCTCCACCATCGTTGAGGCACATGCTAGATCAAGAGGGCTCATTAGATGCTACCGAGCCATAGGAAACTATGTCTGAGCCATATCCTAGAGAAGAATTTCTTGCACAAAAGGAGTTCATTGTTTCTAACCTTCAAGATGAAGGCTTCAGGCCTGCAAACACTCTAATCACTAACTTATCGATGCCTCTTCTAATTTAGATAGTCCCTCATGAGGTGACTTAACTTAAACGATAGTATTTTCGATGAGAAAAAATTAAAGAAACTAGTTCTAATTCCTTCAGGAGTGCTCATACTCCCTTATCGATCGCTATAGGTGGGGGMATTGTACCTCCTCCCCCATCTCCTCCTGTTAGGACTATGGTTGTCCAGACGCCCACTACTTTGGGTAGTGGCACAATCCCTTCGACAACTTTGACCATTGTTCCATCTATATAGAACATCTCTAGTGCTCCCTTTTCATATYGGATACTGATTTTTGTCTCCAGTTCAATTCTAGCCTAGTCTACTCTACAGATCATTGGTACAGGGGAAGGGATATCTGATGCTACCTAKCAAGGATCTGTCGTCGACACCACTTCCCCATTCAACGTTGTCCCTTAAGATGCGGGTCACCTCTCTCCTCTGTCCCTTTGGCTCGGAGTCACTTTCCAGCATCTGATCGGGCTTAAGATAAAATCTAGTTTGTTCAATGGGGGGAGCCATGGACCTCAATCCTACATGACTCTGGTGGGATCTATGACTTTTTCTTTTTTCGGTGCATTTGGAAATAAAAATTTCTCATCATCTACTTTCTCGGATAGGGGAAACCCTACTTTTGGTCAACAAAACCCTATGCAATCTTTCATTCCTTCGTAGGGGGTGATGACAAGAGTTTACTCCACACAAGGTCTTGGAAGTCCTTGGAAAATCTTGTTTCCTTCACAAGGGATGTCTATCGGGGGAAACTCCTCCCACACTCAGTGGAACCTGTTGAGAACTAAGTCTGCACCCCTGACCCTCCTCTCTCATTTACCTATACCTTCATTAAAAATCATTCATTTTCTACTGGCTAATGTTGGTCCCCCATTTCTAAATGAATCAGTTTTATCATTGCCTCTCTTAGTTGATTTTTTTTTTTGCACTATCTTTTTTTCTTCTTGAAAGTTAATTACATGTCATTGATTTGGTGTGAATTACTTGTCATCAAAGTTTCTATAGGTTGATCTCATGGCATTTATAACATATTTTTATATGTAGAACAAATTTGATTGCAAGAATGAGGCTATTGTTGCAAACGAGGATTGGGGCACTAATTTTTGAAATTAGTTATAAATTAATATGTTATTTTAAACATTTCAATCATTTGAATGGTGCATGCATACGTGCATGATCATAAACCAATGCCTGCACACCATATTACTCTTAGATCCATCATTTCACATCATCAATTATGATTGTGAGAATTGTACCAGTTTATCGTGACCATTACAACTCCAACGAAGGGTTAACAAAACAGAGGTATTGGTTCTGATATGAATAAATTCACATTCATTGCATTATCTCTATCAGAGATACTCTTCCCATCATGTTTCCTCCTCGAGAATGATGGAAATTGAGAAGAACCGAGCCACAAGGCATGGAATTTTTCGAAACCATACCCAAAATTAAATACATCTTCGTAAAGGCCAATTGGTATGATTTCCTGTGTGCATTTGAAGGACACCACATAGGCTTGGTTATGCTCTTCATGTAGACATTTGATGGATTATAGAATCTTCTTGGGGATTCCTGGATTCATGTCATAGAACATTTCATTGGAGTATCTTGCACTCTTAGTTTCTTCAGGAAAAGATGGTTCAAGAAAGGAAATATCCCTCTCAATCTTTGCAACAATTTCCTGGTTCTTGAGCACCAAGACCCCGACTAGAGAAAAGGGATCCCAGTGAAATGGATAAAGGATTAATGTAAAGGATCCCTAACCACAGTAGAGAGATATATCACAGGTGAGGGTCAATTCATTATTATTCATTTCTATCACCTTTTTTTCCTTATGCATCTAAGTGGAGACAGGGAGCTCAGTTTTCCATATTACCTGCTTAAGAGTCTAACCAAAATGGAAAAGAGGGTTCAAGGTCACCTTCAATCCACCCACATAATCATGTACCATCAGGTCTTGATTAAATTGTTGGCAACTTTCGGTCTCTAGGAACTTGAAATGCCATGTAATTATTTCTTGAAGTATGTGGGATTGAAAGATCAGGAGCAGGTCCCCGATTTGCAGAACAAAGGTGATGCTAATGAATAAAAAGAGTATGTTAGGGTTTCCTCAGAGCCTAGGATATTGAAGAATCTTCTTCAACCAAAAAATAATAAAGGGAAAATCCCTAAAACCACAAATACGCCCTTCAAAGAAAAAAAACTAGAAAACCCCATGGAGGATTCCCCCGCATGAAATTGAGGGCTTCCATGAAAAAGGGGAATGAAACAAAGAGTGGAAAAGATGCCACCTTGTACCCACCTGCACTGGAGACACCACATAGGTCTCTATCATCCAACCACTTAGAGGAAGAGAAGAAAACCCCCATATACCAACCTTATCCATATAAACATGCAACTCTAATGAGAGGGAAAATCAGACCTAGTTCATGCAACAAGGAAGTAATTGAAGGGAAGGTTGTTGCTACAGAATCTTCACCTAAATAATATACTCCAGCCAAAGAGGATAGGAAAATGAAGGGTGAGAAAAACATTTAATTTAAAAGAAAGCCTAACATAAAGGCAAGGATCATGAATCAATTGAGGTTGAACTCCAAGGCTTTGTTCAAGCCATCATTAAAAGACCCCATGCCAATTTTTATCGAGGATGATGATAGTCCTGAATTTTCTAGCATGGAGGGGATGGATGTGAATGTGTTAAAGGGTATGAAAGTGAAAAGGGAGAAATCAAAGTCTAGTGAGAATGAGTCTACAAAAACACCATTTTTGACAGTGAAAAAGAAGTATCCTTCAGACTCCAGTCAACATGAAATACTGGATTATGGATTTTATCCCAAGCAAGATTCTATTGGCACCTCGCCACATGCAGGGGTTACTTTCCACAATTTGCAATACATTAAACCATAATTTAAAGCTGACAATATGGGAGTATAGGGTACACTAAAGGAACTAAAGGGAAATGGCCTGAGGTTATACACAGTCATAATTTGACAACAAGAAGAAGATCACTTATTGATCACAACAAGTTTAGAACAGAGAAAGAAATGAAGAAGATGCAGGTTGAGGTCAAGACACATAAGGTGATGACAACCAACAAGTTCATAAGTTGAAGCTTCAAGTATATACCTTGCAACTCCACAACCAAGAATTAGAGAAATTGTACTCCAGACTATATAAGAAGTATCAAAGATTCCAGAAGAAGCACCATAAGACTTGTTGCTTTCTAAAGGAGATAATTTGAAGGAGTATCCAAATAAGCTTCCAGAACATCCAATTATATCCATGTTGGCCTCCAAAAACACACATGGAAACAAATGCTCAATTAATAGCTTAGTTTTGTCACTCCCAGTTAGTTTTTTTCAATGTTCAGTTCACTCTAGCATATGCATCAATCTAGTTTTATTGCTAGTAGCCATTTTTAGTTGTTTAAAGTTCAAGAATGTTTAAATTAAGGCACAATAAGTGGTCATTTGTGTTTGATATGAACCACTTATTTTTTTAAGTAAAATTTGAAGTATACATTACTATACTCCAGCATTATTTTAGTTTAGTCAATAATTTGTTTTACAACTGATAGTGTAGAGTTAATCCTTAGTCCCAGATGAAGGAGAGTGTCTACAACTTTGATAAATATGCAATTTTTGTATGTTTTGAGGGTTCATTTTTTCAAGAATAATAACAACACATCAGATTGGTTTAAACTCTTCTATACGTGGATTAAATCTCTCTAACTGGTGAATATATTGTTGATGATAGTGTTTTTTTTCCAAATCTTCATGTGTTTGTATCTAATATTGAATGAGGTTTTTGATTTGTGTGAAGTACATTTCATTTCCTTCAGTTATTGTATAACTTATCTTTGCTAATATGAAACATGTAAAACAACTAATTCTTTGGTGAATATTTGGTTTTATTGCAAACTGTGGGAGTAATTGTGTTTAGATACATGCTTAATGCCTTGAAATGATATTTTAAGACTTAAACTTATAACAGATTATTCATTGAATGGTTTGTTGTTTCCCTTCATTTTTTACCTCTATTATCCCACTTTTCTATCATTTGTGTGCCAACAACCAAAGATGACCCTCATCCATATCATTTTTCCAACCCAACCATGTTCTTGTATTGGTAAATGAACCCTCCAACTGACCAATAAAATAAAATAACAAAAAAACCAACCAGTCGAAAACTTGAGGTGGCATGGTTCTTCTCTTTAGAAGTCAGGTGCAAAATTTAGGACCAGCATCTTCTTGCGTCGTTTCCAGGGAATGGAGTAACAAAATATATTTCCTTGAGAGAATGAGAATAATAAAATCTGACCTTTTATGGTGAACAAATATTAGAAACATTCATATTGCCATGTTTTACCTGGAGACTCCACTTAGTAAACTTCAAAAAATAAATATTGGCTCCCAGGAAAGGGCTCAGGAGATCCAAATCTGAGAACCTCAAAGCTAGTAAGTCTCATCCTATCCCTGAGAAGGACACAATAGTCTCTAAGCCAGAGAGACAACTAAGAAAATTCACCTTAGCTCAGAGATATACATAATACCTCAAAGGTAAGGTTTCACATAAAGAATATACTTTTCTCTATTATCACAAGCAACTTGAATTTTCTAGCCTCGAGAATAACATTTCCAAGGAACCTCAGTCACATTCAACCCCTTCCCCTACTTCATCAACCCGCCCAATATCCACCCCTATATCTCCAATCAATCCTCAGATTCCTATTGTCCAAACAATGGTTGTTAATAGGATGGATGCTAGAATTGATGCCAAATATGCACCCCTAGTTTTTCCTGTAGGTTTACATGCACTCCCAGCCACAAATTATATGAAATATTTTCCAATATATAATGGGGAAGGATATTTTACACATCTAAGGAACATCTAGTAGTCGTCTACATCTTTGCAGACAACTTCGACATTGACTATGTAGATGTGTGGATGAGGTTGTTTGTACAGAGCCTGGACGGGGAAGTAAGGAAATGGTTTAGGATCTCCCTCCAACCTCCACTACATATATTGATGTGCTAGATGAAGATTTCATAAAACAATGTTGATATAGAATAGATTATCTATCTTACATCACTGAGTTTGGGGCCCTTAAGAGAAAGAATGGTGAGTCTATTTTAGAATTCACCCAGAGATTCAATAAGATATATGGTAGGATACCACATGAGATCAAACCAACTGAAGCATCTTCCAAGATCAATTATTCCAATGCATTTGAGGCCTAATTATCCCTTATGTAAAGGGAGAGAAGATCCACCACCTTGTTGTCCATGCAAGAAGCAACCATTGAGGTTGAATCAAACATCTTAGCATCAGATAGATTAAAGACTAGATCTGATAAAGACAAGAAGAAATAGAGGGAGGATTCCCCTGCCTTCTCTAACCCATCCAAATCTGATCCTAAACTTAATAAAATGACCAAAAATTTGAAGGATTTGACATCTGAAATAACTAAGATGAAATGGGAATCTAAGCAACAAAATAGAAATTTTCAAGGGGCAAGGAACATAAATCCAAACCAGTTTAGGAGGCCAAATGATGTCCCTCAGATAATGTAGAGAGAGAGGAGGAATGTTGATGATCAAAGATTATTACCTCCTTTACAAAATTATTATATTGAGGAAATTGATGTAGATAGTGATGTTGTGGATGATGTTGTTCTACTTTTCAATGAAACATTTTTTTACACTAGTCACTTAACGCAACAAGACTATGAGGTATCACAACTGTGAAATAAATTTGATATTGAGATATGGGAAGAAGGATTTATTCAAGGCCATCCCCAAAATAAATATGATTTGAGGCCTAGAAAATGCACTCCCAAATCCGCCACCTTCGATCAGAACAAAAAGGAAGAGGTTCCTCCAAAGCCAAATACAAGCAAGGGTGGATTGGCTAGAGCTCACCAACCCCCTCCATATAAACCTATTGTCCCTAAAGTAAAGGAATCTTATAGGCTACATCCATATTTCATCCTAGAGCATGAGTTGATCAAGATCAAGATCCTTGTACCTTTGTCAAAATTGTTGAAAAATGATCTTTTCAAAAAATCTATCATGAAGGTTCTACAACCACATACTTCTATTGTAACCTCTGATGTAATTAGTTTTCAAGATGAAAACCCAACCATCATTTTAGGCCCACACATTGAGGATGGATATCATTCTTCTACACATTTCTACATATCTTTAAATGTCCATGAAAATATCCTACATAAGTGTCTCATGGACTCAGGGTCCTCAGAAAATGTCATGTCTAAAGTTTTTATGGAAGAACTAGGCCTGGAGATCACCAAGCCCTACCAAGAGATTTACTCCTTTGACCTCAAAGAAGTCAAATGGTTTGGTATTAATAAAATATCTGGTGGTTTCTTTGGAAAAGTTACCCACGAAGAGTGTAGTGATGGACATCGTTGTGTATGAAATACCTCCCATGTTTGGTATGATTTTGTCGAGGACATGGGACAAGAAGGTTGGGGGATCATACCTCACATATGCCACCATCCTTGTTTTCAGAGGATAACATAGGAGGATATACAGGGAGGTCAGATTGGCATACATCATCAGTGACCATTAGAATCCAAACAACCATCTAGTTTATGTTGTTGAGGATGAGATCGGCTCATTTGTTTTCATCTAAACGATGATGAACCAGAAATTAAAGTCAACAAATGAATAAATCGGTGACTAACAAATCAGTAGAACCAGGTATGGAAGATGTATTTTGATGGATCTTCATCAAAGGAAGGTTTTGGGGCTTGAATAGTCCTCATTTCCCCTGTAAAGGAGTAAATAGCACTCTCTTATAAGATGGAATTAGAGACTACTCACAATATAGTTGAGTATGAAGCTTTGGTGCTTGGATTGAGGACTGCTAAAGACATGGCCATAGAGTGTTTCAAATTTTTTGGTGATTCTGAATTCATAAAAAATCAATTCAAAATATATATATAAAGCTAGGAAACAAAAGGTTAAACAATACATGAACGAGGTGTGGGACATGGTTGACAACTTCTTTACGGAATTTAGCATTTCCTTCATTCCTAGAGAGGAAAATCAAAAGGTAGATTCTTTGGCCTTGGCATCCAATACATTCAAACCTCCCATTGGTACAAATATTAAGTATCAAGTGGAAGTCGGACATATGTAAACCATATCAGACAACATAAAGAACTGTAAAATCTTTAGTGATGACTTGGAGCTACAAATATTTCTACAGACCATTGAAGAATTCTCCAGTATCTCAATAGATCAAGAGGGAGAAGATGACGAATCGGAAAATCAACAAACATATAATATATTGAACAAAGTGTCTGGACACAACATTTTGGAACTTAAAAAACACCACATACCCATGGTTTTAGTGCCATTGGAAAGGTTATTTGATAATTATGATGTCTCCAGAGAAGATTCCATCAAAAATCAAGAAGAGGAAGTAATGGATTACAACATTGGCACTACTAAAAATCACAAAATAGTCAAACTGTCCAAGGCACTACCTCCAAAACAAAAAGATAGGTATGCAGATCTCATGAAATGTTTTTCTCATATTTTTGCATGGTTGTATGAGGATTTGAAGACATTTGACACTGGCATCATATAACACAAGATCCCTCAAAATGTTGGTTCTAATCTATTCAGACAAAATATCAAACAATTTAATCCAATGTTGATATCCATAATTGAAAAAGAGTTGAAGCAAATGCTTGATGCTATAATTATTGTGCCCTTGAGGTACTCGGATTGGGTGGCAAACTTGGTGCCCGTGAGGAAAAAGAGTGGGGAAATACACTTGTGTGTTGATTTCTGAAATCTCAAAAAGTGTTCTCTAAAGGAAAACTACCCCATTCCCAAGATGGACCATATCCTTCAAAGGTAGTAGGTTCTCACATGATTTTGTTGTTGTATGGATACTCTAGTTACAGCCAGATAGTGATGTGTGAAGAAGACAAAGAAAAAACATCATTCACCACCCCATGCGGGACATTCATGTACAAAAAAATTCCCTTCGGGATGATGAATGCAGGGGGAACATTTTAGACAGCCATGGACATAGCCTTTGTGGGGGGAAAATACAAACTTGTGGTCATATATTTGGATGAAATCACTATTTTCTCCAAATAAGATGATGAACATTTACAACACCTTGAGTAGATTTTCTGAAAATGCAGAAGGTATGGATCTCTTTGAATCCCAGGAAGTCCCACTTTGTTATGACATAAGGTAAGATCTTAAGCAATGTCATATCAAAAGCAGGAATAAAAATAGACCCTAAGAGAGTTGATGGCAATCATGAGATTGAAATCCCCAAGAATAAGAAGTCTATTTAGTATTTTATAGGAAGACTAAAAATTTTAAGGTGCTTTGTGCCAAACTGTGTTGAAATCATAAGGCCTATCACCAATACGATGAAGAAATATGTTGTTATTAAGTGGTCCCTTGAGGAAATATCAAAATTCAAAAGGATCAAACAACATTTTTGTTGAAGCCCCTGTATTGATCAACCCTGATTATGCCAAAGAGTTATTTATCTTCTCTTTCACCTCCGAGGAAACCATTGTTGCTGCACTGCTGCAAAAAATAGAAGAAGGGCATAAACAAACCTTTTCCTATTTCAAAAAATCCCTACGATATTTTGAGCTGACGTATGATATATTAGAAAAATAGGCATATGCGTTGGTCAAAGGTTTGAAGGCCTTCAGGTTGTATGTGCTACAGTCTAGCATAACAACCTATGTTCCTAGTGGAAACATTAAGGAGATTTTGGTCCAACTAGACAGTGAAGGGAAGAGAGGGAAATGGATTGTCAAACTGCTAGAATATGACCTGCGCATAAATCCCACCAAGATGATTAAGGGATAGGGACTTTCCAAGTTGTTATCAGAATCAAACAGTAAGGAGTTGGAATTGCATCAAACCTTGACCCAATCGGATGCACCCATGACACAGTATGGACAAGAAAACATGAAGGTATTTGAGATCTACTCTTATTCAACTTGGTACAAAAGTGTTATTTAGTTTCTATAGCACCTAGAATGTACACTAGATTTGAAAAACAAGAGAGCCAGGTCTTTCAAACTAAAAGCTACAAAATTTTTCATTTTAAATTAGAACCTATATTGGAGAGATCCTGTCAGTATCCTATTAAAATGTCTTAATGAAAATGAATTTAAACAAGTCACAACAAATATGCATAGGGTACTTTGAGAAGGACACCAACATTGGAAAACCAAAACCCTTAAGATTCTAAGAACAAGGTATTACTGGCCCAACCTTTTCTCTTATGTATTCTCCATAGGAAGGGAATGCATTGAATGCCAGAATTTTGTAGGAAAATAAAAATTACTCTCATTGCCCCTAAAACGTATCACTACTAGTGGTCCTGTAACATCCCACTCTGGCGCACTGAGAACAGTTATTATTTGAGGACACTTGCTCGCAAGTGATCTGGACCCTTTTTGATGTTAGACCTTTTTATATGATTATAATGTGATTGACAGATGACTTGATGTGTTATTATTTTATGTAGACATGTGCTATTGACTCAGTTTTATTGAGTGTGCAGGGTGTTTGACCTTGAGGATGTAGAGGCATCGGTAGAACCCCCTTGGACTCCGGACTGAGTCAGGGAGTGT
>ML777837.1:857379-889062 GCA_009831015.1 Picea engelmannii
TTTACACGAAAGTAGGGGACCAACTTCCTCTCAAGGGGGACGTACAAACCCACCTAGTTCCCCCCAAGGATCAGGTTCACAACACACTCACACCATGGATAGAACTAATCCTTCGCCACCACTACAGATGTCATACTTGGCCTCTCTCAACATACCATATCTAAGAAAACTCATAAATGATCCTATATTGCATGACCCCACATGGCCCGCAATGCCCACCAAACTACCTTCAGATATCCCCAAGTTTGAAGGAAAGGCAGGGGACGACCCTAGCAACCATGTCATGACTTTCCACTTATGGTGCTCTTCCAACAACATTATGGATGATTCCATCTAACTACGATTATTTCAATGCACACTCACTGGCCCATCAACCAAATGGTATGTAGACGAAAAGTCGGGGTCCCATGTGACCTTCGAGTCCTTTGCCAAAGAATTTTTGACCTTCTTCCAATTACCAATCTTCCATGACAATGGTCTTGAACTACTATCTAATTTCAAGCAAACCTTAGCCACACATATCGTTGATCACATCCACGAGTGGCATCGACTACGTAGTTTGTGAAAAGCAGAAACCACCAAACAACAATGTCTTGATTGGTTTCTAAGATCACTTGTCTCTCTCCTCGGTAAAGATGTGGCATCCACATTCCCTCGATTGGAATAATAAGCCATCAGTAAGGCTCAATAATATGACCTCATCTGTTCACAATTAGGGTACTTGTACACAGTACTTCCTGATCTCCCAAAACCCGTGCCATTTGGCCAAGACAAACCAAGGATGTCTCACTCAGTAGACAGATTGATTGGTAATACCATGCACCATAGTCCACAACCCCAACAACCACCAATGTATGGAACACCTCAATATCCACTGGCATATGGAGGAACCCCTTATTTTCCCCCACCCCCTTATCAACAACCATACCCTGTTTCCCTTCCTCCACCCATCAGTGGGCCACCACTGACACCCACAATACATCCACCAATTCAAACAAGTTCTGGTACTCCCTCTACCTCAGCCTATTCTCTAAGTACTAGCGAAAGCGCCATGCCTTCCTATGTTCCTTACAGATCATTACCCCCACAGAATCTGTTCTTTCCATTTCCTGGTCCTCCACCACCCATGGCTCCACCACAAGGACACCCTCACGCTGGGGTGAATTTTGTTCAACCCTCTCCCATTCAGCAATATCAAAATTTTGAACAATTGAATATGGAAAATCTGACCCATCAATCGAATAATGCCAAAAATAAAGGAAAAAACAAGAACAATAACAACCCAATTCAAGGTGGGAATCACCCCCAACATAACAAACCTACTAGGGGCAACCAGAATCAAGGGAATCAGAACCCCCAGGGGGGGCAATAACAATAGGCGTCAAGGGAAAAATAACAATAATCTTCGAACCAACTTCCCTTGTGCCCTTTGCAGTGATTTCAATCATTATACTCATCATTTCCCCCAAATCACTGATTTTAAATGAATGAAAGAATCAGGAAGTGGACCACACCCTCTAGCACTGCCTGCCCCTCAGCAGGCCCCACAACAATACATCCAACAACCTCCCCCATCCATGCTGCAGAATCCCATTCCACACCAGGGTTTGATGAACACCTAACAAAACATGCAGCCTACCCCACCACAGTTGGGACAATATATCAACCCAAACAATCCCGCAAATTGCACTATCCTCCTCACTAGTGAGGAATAAGTCCTTCTACAGAAATGTAGTCATCAACACCGTGCACCCCCTGAGTCTCCTCCCATTCCCCCATAAAAAATCCCAGCACCAACGGGACCCCCGTTGGTGATTCCTCACCCTAACATGGAGACACCTCTTCGCATCCCATTACGCAGGAATGTCCACAACCCACAGGCTAGGGCGTCTCATAATTACAGTTTGGTCGATGACTTAGCATAGTTCCTAGCTTCCATGTCAGTCTTAGAAGTACTTCAAACTTGTCCCACTCAGCAAAAGTCATTACTTTCTACTTTGGGGGTAGTACACCCCGCTAATACCCAACTCATCAAATTTGATCTCGACAGCGAAGAACCTCACCTCCCCGCTCTCATCGCTTTTCAAATCCCAGTGAAAATTTGGAACATTACAGTTCATTGGTGCATCATCGATGAAGGTTCATCCACAAGCAGCATGTCCAAGTCTGTATGGTAGAAACTTGGTTCCCCCAAACTCATACCATCTTCCATTACCTTAAGATCTTATGACAGACAACCATATTCTCCCAAAGGGCTCTTCCAAAATGTCCTTATAGAACTCGGGGGAAAGACCATTCTCATCAACATTGAAGTTATCGATGCCCCACTCGATTACAATATCTTGTTCGGTCGTAGCTACATGTATGCTATGAAGCCATTTTCCTCCTCCGTCTTTCGAACCATGATGTTCCCCCATAATGGGAAGATCATTACAATTGATCAAGTTTCACATTATGAGCCTAACCCTTCTTCCAACATCGATAACATTCTCCCTCTCATCCATACTAATCATGAAGCATACCCACTCATCGAAATGGGGCCCAAAATTTTCAAAGACCCATCATTGTTAGGAACTTACCATGGCAGACCACCGCTCCTTCATCCTTCCAATCAGGTATGCATTGTATCATCCAAAGGAACTGACATGGAGGATACCCTGCCTCCCAGGGAGGCTTCTGTCATATCTGACGTCCCACTAGTCGCAGAGCTCCTCCCTCACAAGCCTCCTGTGAACTCGTCAACTCCACTAGTTCACAATTTCACCTCTCCCCAAGGCCATATCCCAGTTTGCGAGACAGTTCCCCAAGCCATTACTCAAATCCCTTTCTTTTACCCTCCAGGTGTACAAGATTTCCATGTAGTCACAACTCTTTCTCTCCCTAATATGGTGTTGGCAATCCCAGTTTGGTATTTACATCCACCAGAGATGGTTCCTCAACCATCCCTTCCCCCCAAGCAGAAGGAATCCCCATGCATATTCCCATACTCACTCCAACCATACCCTCTACTAACCTCTCTTCCATATCTGAGGGAAGGTGAAAGAAGAAGGAGCCCACCGCTCCACTCCCCCTGTAATGATCGCAAGCCAAATATTTTCTTGGAATCACTAACTACTACTGATCTATTGATGTGAAGGTATTTATTGAGTTATTAAGTGCATACAAGATTCATCAACACATGAAGATCACAATGTATTCAAGATGTAGAAGAACAAACAAAGATCTGACCGTTTTATTATGAGAAATGTATGATCAATAAAATAGATGGCTGATCTGACATAAACCTTAGAGGGTCATACAAGAAATAGATATGAGCTGCTACAAAATGCTCCCGACAATACAAAATAAGCCTCCAAAGGCTGGATATACAATGAAGATTGAATCCAGTAGATCTGAGCCATACTAATGTTCAACCTCCAAGTTGGAAAGTGCCATGCCCTGCTAGAATGCTGAAGCCCTCAATAATTTGTCCCTGCTACCAAAAGTGTCCAATCATCCCGAGAAATATGCCAAATGATAGATCGGGAAACTGTAAGGACAACCTAGATTTCCAAATTCCCAAATCCACTCTCAAACCCTGTAGATATGAATTACTCCACTGAATGGTGCATCTCACTGGATGACTGAAACCCTAGCTGGTTTGGCCCTGATGAAGGAGGCCTCCAAATGCTTTGAAAATATCCAATAATATAGATCGGGCTATGAGAATCCCGTGGGAGAATTTTCAGACTTAGATCTCAAGTAGATCTCCCTAGATCTGAGTTTTACTGAATCACAGAACATCCCCTATGGCTTCAAGACGTCCCAATCTGTAGACAAATGTAGAATGATGATAACCCTCCAGAAAATCCCTCAAACTGATGGTCCTGCCCCTGTAAACAAAACCCAACTGTCAGAATGTCCCTAGGCCCTCAGAATAAGCTGGATCGAACCTCCCTCTAGATGATAGTGTGCCCTTACTGAAACCACAAGAACAATACAACCTACTACCTTCTGAAGCACTAGATAGAGATGGGCTGAGACTAGAATGGTGTGGAGGAGTATTCCATCCCTGAGAAAAAGCTATGGAACAAGGTGAGTGGATATTTCACCACTGAGTTTCTCACTAGGGTTTGTACAACAAAACCCCCAAAATGAATGCTCAAGAGCAATATCAAATGCTAATCCAAAACCAGAATGCCTAATAGGTGCACCCTAGCCTCTTACTTATACCTTTTTCCTTCTAATTCTCTATTGAGTTAGGTTAACTCCCAGGGTTAATATTCTACTCTTCTGTTGAGTTATCTTTTACCCTTAATCCCTTTTCCTTTCTTAAGTCAACTTAAAAATATAACTTTGGCCTCCTTGACTTCCCCCTTTAGTGTAAGACTATGACCTAGTGGGGGTGCCCAGGCCACTGAGTCTCCACATCACCTCTCTAAGAGGTGGGGGACATTACAGTCTCCCCTGCTTGAAATTGCTTGTCCTCAAAAAATTCCAAACCTTCTTCTCTTACCATGTGTTCCTTCTCCCAAGTGGAATCCTCAATGGGTAAATCCTTCCACCTGACCAGGTACTCCCTGATGCTTCGATTTCTGAGCCTCTTCTCTCAGACTTCTAGTACCTCCTCCAGAATTAAAAAAAGTTGTCCCTCCTCATCCATGGGGGGTAATACCTCAATAGGCCTGATGTGTTGACTGAGGGATTTCTTAAGGCACGAGACATGAAAAACGTTGTGAATTTTTCTACCCTGTGGAAGCTCCAGCTCGTAAGCTACAACCCCTATCCTCTTGATAACTATGTAGGGTCCAAAGAAATGTGGCTGCAGTTTCTCCGCTCCACTTATTTTAATGGAAGCCTACCTGTATGGTTGCAGCCTCAAGTAGACTAAATAGCCAACCTCAAAAGTTTGATCAACTATGTGCTTGTCTTCTTGGAACTTTTGTTGGTTTTGTGCCCTCTCTAGATGATCCTTCAATTCCCTGAGAATGTCTTGGTTCTGTTACACCCAATCCTGCACCGTGGGTGCCCTGCTGTCCCCAAAGGAAATCTCCATAAAGGAAATGGGATCATATCTATATAAATCTCTACAGGGTGTCATGCCTATGGATACATAATGGGTGGTGTTGTAGAAATATTCTCCCAAGTGCAACCATCTGACTCATGGTTTCTGTTGTCCTTCTACTTAATTTATGAGGTAGCCTTCCACCCATTTGTTGACTATTTCAGTCTGACTGTCCATCTGAGGATGATAACTAGTACTAGGAGTCAATGTCGTACCTACTAATATCAACAACTCTTGCCAAAATGTACTCATGAATCTGCTTTCCCTGTCACTTATAATTGTCTTGGGTAGGCCGTGTAGTCTGAACACCTCTCTGAAAAATAATTCGTCCACCTGTGTCGTGCTGAAGTCTGTGGCTATGGAAAATAAGTGTGCAAACTTCGTCAATATTTCCACCACCATGAAAATGCAATATTTCCCCTGTGCTCTGGGAAAACCGGTGATGAAATCCATGGATATACTTTCCCACTTATGTTCTAGAATGGGTAGGGGTTGCAACAGTCCTGTAGGGTGCATGTGCTCATCCTTGTTTTCTTGGCATGTGGTGCACTCTTTGACATGCTTAATCAAATCCTCCTTTAGGCCTTTCCATGCAAACCTCTCTCTCACCTTCCTATACATCTTACTGATGCCCTGATGTTTTTCTACTGGTGATTTATGAAACACATGCAATATCTTTGCTTTGAGAACTGATCCAGGAACTAAGAAGATTCGTCCTTTGTAATAAATGAGGTCCTTTATGACCCTAAAGTTGTCGTCATGTATTTGTCCATCCAATAGTTGACAAGCGAATTGATCCTTTGCATATTCCACTATCAAGTGATCCTTCCAGTCAACTGACATACCGAACATGGAAAAAATGGATGGCCTCTTTGATAATGCATCGGCTACTACGTTGTTCTTCCCCTTGACAAATTCAATGTCGAAGTCATAGGCCTGTATTTTGCTTACCCATTTATGTTGTCTTTCATTCAAATCTTTCTTCTCCAGTAGATATTTAAGACTGTTATGGTCTGATTTAACCACAAACCTTGCACCTACCAAATATTGCCTGAATTTGGCTAGTGCATGCATGATAGCCAACATTTCTTTGTCGTAAATGTTGTAAAGTAGTTCAGGACCTTTGAGTTTCTGACTTTCATAGGCAATGGGGTTCCTATTCTACATCAACATGGCCCCTATACCTTCCCCCGATGCATCACACTCCAAGGTGAATGGTATGTTGAAATCTGGGAGAGCTAGAGCTGGACAGGTACTCATGACTTCTTTCATTTTCTCCATTGTGGCTTGGGCCTCGTCACTCCATTTCAAGGACCCAATTTTGGTCAGGTCAGTCAAGGGTGCGCACAGTTGAGAGAACCCTTTAACAAATTTCCTGTAGTATGTGCATAGGCCCAAGAATCCCCTCGGTTCCGTGAGTGTCTTCGGAGTAGGCCATTCCCTAATGGTTGTTATTTTCTCCTGGTGTACCTATACTCCTTTCTCCCCTATGATGTGTCCCAAGTAGAGTACCTCTGTCATCCCAAACTCACACTTGGATTCCTTGGCGTATAGTGACTATTCTTCCATGATTGACATGATTTGGTCCACATGTTGAAGGTATTCCTCCCAGGTTTTGTTGTAAATGAGTAAGTCATCAAAGAATACCAACAAGTGTTTCCTCAGTTGTTTGTTGAACACATGGTTCATGCAGGACTGGAATGTGGCTGGGGCATTGGTTAACCTAAAGAGCATTACCAAAAACTCATAATGGCCATAGTGACACCTAAAGGTTTTTTTGAGATGTCCTCCTCCCTCATCTTGATTTGATGGTAGCCCGAACAGAGATCAATTTTTGTGAAATAGATAGCTCCATGCAACTCATCCAACAAATCATCAATCCTAGGTATGGGGTACCTATTTTTTATCATCTTTTTATTCAAATCCTGGAAGTCAATGCACATTCTCATCGTTCTATCCTTTTTCTTAACCAAGACTACTGAAGAAGCGAACGGTCTTGAACTCGGCCTGATGTGTCCCATGTTTAGAAGCTTTTTGATGGCCTTCTCTATCTCGTCTTTATACTTCTTGGGATTCCTATAGGGTGTGGTGATAACTGGTTTATCCCCTACTTCTAGCTCAATAATGTGCTTGAACACCCTGTCTACTGGCACACCCGGAGGAATTGGTCCAAACACCTTGTGGTGCCTATCAAGGATATTTTTAATCTCCAGAGCATAGTGCACCTTTCCCTTCTCATCCACTCGCGTTGATACTTTACATTCTGCTGCGTATACAATTTCTTCCCTTCTGAAGATGGCTTTCATCCTCTTGGCCGTGACCACTCTGGTGGAGTTACCTGTCATGCCTCTCAGCACAACCTTTCATCCTCCTTCCTCTACAAAGGAATTTTCCATGGTCTTGTAATTGGTGGTGATGGGACCTAAAGTGCTGAGCCACTGCACGCCTAGGATGATGTTGGTATCAGGAAGATCCATCACATACACATCCTAAACTAACTCATGCCTTCCTAAGGTGATTTTCATACCTGGTATGTATCTGTCACAGGGCATAGTACTCCCGCTTGCTACCTCTACTTTGAACCCTTCAAACTCTACTGTAGGTATGTGCCTCCTCTTTAGTAATGCCTCATCAATGAAATTGTGGGAAGCTCCTCCATCAATCAGAACCGAGACTCTCTATCCCTGGAAGACCCCTATCATCCTGAAGGTGTTGAACTTGGGTACCCCACTGATAGACACCAAGGTAGCCTTCTCTCCAGCCGCACAGTCAAATTCTGGAACCTCCTCTTCTCCTGTCTCTGCAGTTTCAGCCTCAATGTTTTGTATATGACCATACTCTTCCTCCTCTTCATTGTCTGAGGTAACTTCTATATAGTGAACCTGGCCACGTCCCATGCACTTATGTGACAGATTCCATGGTTCTTTGCAAGTGAAGCAGAGTTTCTTTCTCCTCAGTTCCCTTCTAGCGTTTTCATCTATCCTACTATGGCCCCTGTCAAATCCCTTTGGGTCACGTCCCCCTTGATTCATTGGAGGTCTTTGATCTCTTCCTCCACTATTAAGAGGTGGTCTAGGTATGAATCTAGGCTTCGCAGCTGGCGCCAAATCCCTCACCTTCCAAATGGCCTCCTGTAGGTTGTGGGGTTTAAAGGCCTTTACCCAACCCTTCAAGGGTTCCATCAACCCTTCTATGAAAAGCATCATGAGCATTGTTGGGGACATATCCTATACTAACTACCAATCTCTGAAATTCATCAATATACACTTCAACCATACCTGTTTGTTTGAGTTGGGTAAGCTCCCGAAAATGTAGCTCAAGATCTCCTTGGTCAAATCTATTAATGAGACTCTTAGTGAACTCTATATAGGATACAATTTGATTGTGGCCGAGTGTGGTGAGTCCATGATACCACCAGTCATGAGCCTTGCCATCCAGGTACATAGTGGTGAATTTTATGGCCTCCATCTCTCTCATGGGGTTGCGTTGTAGGTAAGTATCCAAATTTTGTACCCAAGATTGAGTTGTCATCTTGGTCGTACCATCAAAGTATGGAATTTATATTTTTCCCGCTCTTCGTTCAAACTCAAAACTGCCCCTGTTGTTCATCTTGGGTTGATTTCTAAACTTGAGTTGACAATACTGGTCTAGGGACATCTATTTTTGGATCTTCATATCTAAACTGTAGTATTCATTGGTACTCCTCGCCAATTGTCCCACAAAATATTCAACCAATTTCTGTTGCCCTAGCTCATCTGAGAATGTGGGCATACATTGTCTTGGGTTGGCTCTGCCACTCATATGTAGGCTAATTTGTTCATCTGTGAATGTTGGTATGTATCTCCTCGAATTGATCTTGCTACCCATTTGACCCTGGAGCATGTCTCCTTCCAAACTCCCCTCGGATATAGAAGCTTTCTCCTGATTATGTCTGATATCCTCATGGATCCCACCAGATCCACGGGCCTCCTTATGCCCATAAGTATCAGGGTCTTTCCCCTTATGTTCCATTTCCATTAGAAATGAAGTTAGCTTGGATTGGTTCATGTTCATTATCTCCAGGTTCTCATAAAATTTCTTCAATGTTTTATAAAGCTCAGCCTGTCCCTTCCTGTTGGTTTCATGGTATTCGTCCAAATATCGGACCAATGTGCTTTTCGTGCAGCTGACGGATTGTTGGAACTTGTTCAATTCTGCTGGTACGAGAGTCAATTCTAAAGATTCATGGTCATCTATAGATCCCTCCATCTCGGCCTCTATTTCACTACTGGGTTTCTTCCTCTGACCCATAAGGATACCGTTGTACCTTTTCATGTGCCGATCCTTCCACAGGTTTGGAGGATTGAAGCTCTGATACCACTGTAATGATCCCAAGCCAAATCTTTTCTTGGAATCACTAACTACTACTGATCTATTGATGTGGAGGTATTTATTGAGTTATTAAGTGCATACAAGATTCATCAACACATGAAGATCACAATGTATTCAAGATGTAGAAGGGAAAACAAAGATCTGACCTTTTTATTATGAGCAATGTAATATCAATAAAATAGATGGTTGATCTGGCATAAACCTCAGAGGGTCGTACAAGCAATAGATATGAGTTGCTACAAAATGCTCCCGACAATAGAAAATAAGCCTCCAAAGGCTGGATATACAATGAAGACTGAATCAAGTAGATCTGAGCCATACTAATGCTCAACCTCCAAGCTGGAAAGTGCCACACGCTGCTAGAATACTGAATCCCTTAATAATTCACCCCTGCTACCAAAAGTGTCCAATCATCTCGAGAAATATGCCAAATGATAGATCTGTAAGGACAACCCAAATGTCCAAATTCCCAAATCCACTCTCAAACCCTGTAGATCTGAATTCCTCCACTAAATGGTGCACCCCACTGGATGACTAAAACCCTAGCTGGTTCAGCCCTGATGAAGGATGCCTCCAAATGCTCTAAAAATATCCAAGAATATAGATCGGGCTATGAGAATCCCATGGGAGAAGTTTTAGACTCAGATCTCAAGCAGGTCTCCCTAGATCTGAGTTTTATTGAATCAGAGGACGTCCCCTATGGCTCCAAGACGTCCCAATCTACAGACAAATGTAGAATGATGCTAACCCTCCAGAAAATCCCTCAAACTGATGGTCCTCCCCCTGCAAATAAAACCCAACTGTCGGAATGGCCCTAGGCCCTCAGGATAAGCTAGATCGAACCTCTCTCCAGATGATGGTGCACCATTGCTGGAAACACAAGAACAATATGACCTGCTACCTTCTGAAGAACTAGATAGAGATGGGCTAAGACTAGAATGGTGTGGAGGATTCTTTCATCCCCAATACCAAGTTGCGGAACAAGGTGAGTGGATATTTCACCACTGAGTTTCTCACAAGGGTTTGTACAGCAAAACCCCCAAACTGAATGCTCAAGAGCAATAGAAAATGCTAATACAAAACCAGAATGCCTAATAGGTGTGCCCCAGCCTCTTACTTATACTTGTTTCCTTCTAATTCTCTGTTGAGTTAGGTTAACTCCCAGGGTTAATCTTCTAATCTTCTGTTGAGTTATCTTTTACCCTTAATCCTTCTTCCTTTCTTAAGTCAACTTAAAAATATAACTTTAGCCTCCTGGACTTCCCCCTTCAGTGTAATACTATGACCTAGTGGGGGTGGCCAGGCCACTGAGTCTCCACATCACCTCTCTAAGAGGTGGGGTACATTACAACCCCCCCCCCCGCGTCCAACCTCTGTGTGTGTTGTGTGAGAAATATGGACAGCCCACCAACAAATGCCCATCCCTACCCAAGTTACATAACCTAATTCAACTCAATCAAACACCATCATCATTCATCACTGTAGCAAGCATTGCCACTACCTCCCCTAACACAAGTAGAAAAGGGTTGCGAACCAAATTCGCTTGTGCCATATGTTCATAATATGGCCATTATACAGACCATTTCCTAGCACTACCTCAATTCTGGTAGACATTAGTCGCAATACGCCAAATATTCCATCACGAACCCAGTCCAACTACATCATCACCACCAAACATCACCGACATCCATTATGTCACGACTTCAGTCAGCGAACACATGAGATGCCCTTTCTCTCTATGTGAACCCTTAGATAATTTTACATATCAATGTCCTATGATCATTGAATACACCCAATGCGAACCGACCTTGATTCAAAACCCTACACCCCCTATAGAATCGATGACTAACCTTACCTGATCACTAAAGACTCTTCATATCATTTCTCCTGAACCAAAAGAACTCCCTATTCCTCCATGGTTCTTGGATGACTTATATGAGGATTTACCCCCAAATCCCCCCAATTCTCCCGTTCATTTCCCCATGGAAATTTTACGCCCAACCACCACTAGTACTCCTCAGTACCTTGATATTTGGTTTATGTCAAGCGAACCCTCACAATCTCATTACGTCATTCCCCCTGCTTCTTCATCACTAGGGGAAAACCACATGGTAACAATCACTGATATCACTCTTTACGATCCCTTGTATTCCGCCAATTCCACTGTGACAAGGAAATACTTGAAGAATTAAACACCCCTAACTACCCATGAGATGCACGACACCACCGAGTGCTCTTCTTTCCATAGGAAACCTTCACGCCTCCTAACCAACTCCCCATATACACAGTCAAAACCAAGGATTTTATCCCATCAGGGCATATTGACTGGTTCAACAACCCCATCCCTGCCCCTAATGCTTTTGAAGAAGGAAATATGGCCAACATCTCCCCCACCATCAAAATCGATATTTCCATAAAAAATGGAGTTGTCGAGGAAATCAACATTGGCACTACATGCACTCCTCAAGAAATCACCTCCTACAAAACCCTCTTCTAAGAATACCGAGATATTTTTTCCTAGTCATACACAAATATGCATGGACTTGATCCCTCTATTGTTGAACATTGCATCGACACCTGGTCTAATATCACACTTGTTCGTAAAAAACAATGACCACTACACCAATCCAAGGCCACAGCTATCAATGCCGAGATTGAAAAATTACGCATGGCTGGGTTCATCTACCCCATAGCCTATACCTCATGGGTTTCCAACCCTGTACCCATTAACACCAAACAGGCCACTATCTGTGTATGCACAGACTTTCGCGACCTCAATCACACCTATCCCAAAGACAACTTTCCAACACCTTTCATCAATCAGATTATCGATGATTGTGCAGGCCATGAGGATTTATCCTTCATGGACAGTTTCTCTGGCTATAACCAAATCCAAATCCACCCAGCTGATCAATACAAAACTACATTCACCACCCCTTGGGGTACTTTTGCATATCGTGTCATGCCTTTTGGCCTAAAAAACGCTAGCACAACTTTCCAATGGGCTATGACATACATTTTTCACGATCTAGCTCATATCATCCTCGCATACTTGGACGACCTCACAGCTCGGTCCAAAAAACACACCCAGCATCTTCATGATTTACAGAACATCTTCCGACAGTGTCGTCAGTACAACATCCACTTGAACCCCCTCAACTGTGTGTTCTGCATCACTGTTGAGCACCTCCTCGGATTCATCATTTCCCAAAGAGGTATTACCATGGACCCCCTCAAAGTCCAGGCCATCACAAAAATTCCACCCCCCCAAAGTTTACGCCAACTCCAGAGCCTATAAGGAGAAGCTAACTTTTTAAGGTGATTTGTCCCAGACTATGCCACGCGAGCACATGGTTTCCTTCACTTACTACGCCACGACATCCCATTCCACTGGGATGAACATGCCCAAAAAGCGTTCGACGATCTTAAAATGGCACTCTCCAATGCCCCTTTAATTAGTTCACCCGACTATAATCGTGACTATATTCTCCACATCTCAGCATCTCAGTAGTAGGAGTTCTCTTTCAAATCGATGATGACGATTACGAGCATGTCATTTACTACATTAGTAAAAATATCTCAGGCCCACCCTTGAAGTATAATCAAGAAGAGAAACTAGCCCTTGCAGTCATCCTCACAGTCCAGAAACTGCACCATTACATTCTACTTCACACAACCAAAGTCATAGAGGATTCCAACCCCATGCAATACTTGCTCATTCATCGGCAAATTAACGACAAATTTTCCCGATGGATCGTTATCCTTTAGGAGTACGATCTCAAATTTTCAACACCCAAGAGAAACAAAGCTCTCGTCCTTGCCGAAATCATCACATCTTTCCCCCCCGATACTACCAGTACCCCCGTCAATACCAACTTCCCCGATGAACACCTCTTTTACATCAATTCGGATGACCCTTAGTACGACGACCTCCTCGTTTACCTCTTAACCCAAAATTTCAGTAAGCACCTCTCACGAGATGATCGTTGTTGTATTCACCACCAATCCCCCCACTATCTCCTCATCGGACATATCTTATATCGACGAGGGATCGACACCATACTTCGTTGATGCTTGACTATTGACGAGGCCGATAGAGTTTTGAATGAATTCCATAGCGGCACATGTGGGGGCCATCTCGTGGGGATGTCCACTACTCAAAAAATCATCCAAGCAGGTTATTTTTGGCCTACATTGTTTCATGATTGCATTCATGCCATGAGGTGATGCGATAAATGTCAGCTTTACGCCAACAAAGCATGAGCACCAGTCACTATTGTTCACCCAGTCATTACTGCCAGCCCCTTTTGTAAATGGGGCATCGACTTCATGACTTGTAATCCCCCATCTAGTAATGGACACAAATACATCATCGTCATAGTCAATTACTTCACAAAATGGGCTGAAGCCATGCCTACCTTCAACAACACCACTGACACTGGAACACATTTTTTCTTTAATCATGTTATATCCCACTTTGGAGTACCACTCCAGATAGTCTTGGATCACGGGAAACATTTCGAGAATGATATTTTCGTCGAACTCTCATCGCAGTTAGGATTATCCCATGAGTTTTCCTCACCATATTACCCTCAGTCCAACAGACAGGTAGAAGTAGTTGACAAGGTCCTCAAGACCATGTTACAGTGCACGGTTAATAAACATAAGACCAATTGGCATCATATTTTATTTTCTGCACTATGGGCTTACCGTACGACCATGAAAACAACCACTAGTTTCACACCATTTCATCTAGTCCACAGGGTAGAGGCCACTCTTCCTATCGAGTGAGAAATTCCCACCTTACGCACCGCAATTGAGCTATTACCCGACACTGCTCCAATGGAGCAGTTCTTGCTGAACTTAGAGTCCCTAGATGAATATCATCGATCTTCATTACAAAACAATGAGGCAGCCAAAAAATGGTCAAAGGTCACCTTTGATCGCCATGTCAACCTTCACTCATTTCACGAAGGCGGCCTCATCCTTTCTTACAATATCTCTCACGATACCCTCGGTCATGGAAAATTCGAGTCACTGTGGCATGGCCCCTACATTATCCAACATTGCCTCACCAAGGGTGCCTACATCCTAGCTTCTCCCGAGGGCCTCTCTCTCAAAGAACCCATCAACGGGTTATACTTAAAGAAATTTTATGCCTAAGCGTAGCCTTTCTACATTAGGTTATTTCTTTTATAGTGTTTTTAATATTTTTTCCATACCTCACGTCTAAACTACCATTTGTATTATTGACAGATGCTTCCTCCACCATCCTACCACATCGGTTACGTCGACAGTGCCAACCATTGGACACAAAATCTCTCTTCGGCAGCTTGGGCCCTCTATTCCCCCTCACATGAATTGCTCCACTCTAGTGGCATATGTTTGGGTTCCGCAACCAACAACCAAGCCGAGTACACTGACATCATTAGCCTCCTTGTCGATGCACCTCATCATCGTATTCATCACCTTAGCATCTTTCTTGACTCCCAACTAGTCGTCCTCTAACTCAATAATGTGTATCGTGTCCACGATCCTTTCCTCTTTCACAAATACCTACAAGTTAGACTTTTATCTCGACATTTTGATTTCATTACATTTACACATATTCCAAGACAATTTAATCAAATCACAGATAACCTAGATAACATTATAATCTATTGGCATACATCACATCAAGATACCTTTACACACACATAAACCATCAAGATCCTTTCACAACATATATAGTTTAGAAATCATAAATAACATTACAAAACAAAAATTCTCAGACACATGTGAACATAACAAAGACCCCAAAATGTATATCCATATATATATATATATATAAATCGGTCAACAATGACATCAAAATGTTTACCTACACATAGAATACATCGTATACAAAATCCACAGGCCAGTGAAGCACCTTGGTTCAAAAGTGGTGTCACTACACCAAAATGGGCTCACCAACCTATATATAATATACAAAAATACTCAGAGAGACACTCATGGTACCTCTAGAGAACCACCTCCTGGCCCTCCCTCAGGTGGCGGTTCCCCACCCGCTATTGGTGCCTCCGGACCTGGAGGTAACTACTCGTTCATCGCAACACCTACTATTGTTGCTCGCCGAACCACAGTCCACTACATTAGCGAAAATCCCACACACTTCTCCAAGATGMCCTTGTCCTGGATGCGYGACCACATGCCCTCARGCACTCTCTGTACACCACTTCCAAGGGGTAGAGAATATCCTCAAAATATCCCCTGGCCTCAACCAAAGGAGAATGCGATGGCCCTACACTAGGATCATCGAAACAACATCTCCTAGCCACCATCTCTTCGCYAGCTGGTCTCGCCTCAACATCCTCACGCCGTCATCTCTCCCCCGCCCACGACTCCCCCCGCAGAGGCCTCACCGGCCCCTGACAAGCCAACGCTCTCACTAACTCAACCTCACGCCCGCGATGTCCCACATCTACACATACAAACAAACAAAGGATAGCATCAACATCCATGTATACATAATACATAGGTCATACTATCTCAAAAATCAACATATCAAACAAATCACAAACATACCTCGGTGGCCAAACACCTCTCACAGAGGTAACACCATATCTGGATCACCCCGGAATTCAACCCCACAGTATGGATACTACAGTATGATCTGTGGCATCTTCCACCACACATGTGCAGTATCGGCCATGAAAAAATGGCCACCCTCGCCACCACCGCGGTGAATCAAAATCCATAACCATTGCATCAGTCGCGGCTCTCGCGCACCAGGTGCGCCCAATAAAACTATAGGGTGCAACATCGACACCCTCTCCAAGAACCATGCCACCAAGATGGACCCAAAGGAAAATTCCCATGAGTCTGCAACCTGACACCTGTCGAGTTGCCCTACCATCTTGGTGTGCAACATCAATCCCCAGGCAAAGTGCTCTCCCGCCAATTCCCTCCCCATAATCCTCAGCTAACCACCACTGATCCGCTAAGTCGCAAGGGACCCATAAACCCTCACCACCATCACTGCTACACAGCAGTGAACCAAAGCATCCATCCCTCCGATACTCACTACAGAGCTTGACATAAAGTCATCCCTCGAACAATACCTCCAGCCCAAGGTAGCCAACTGCCTGTCCCCATGTAACACAGGCTCCATCGATAGGGGCGTTCCACGAAAAGGGAGCCTAGTCAGAAAGTACACATCCTCCACCGCAGTGAAGGCTAGTTTCTCACCTCGCACCATAAAATAATGACTATCTAGACTCCACATCCATATCAAGAACTGTAACAGGTACTCCTGGGCCCAGATCAAGGGGCACTCAAAAAACTTTCGCAGCCCACAAGCTGCCAAAGTAGCACGAACCGCCAGCTCCTCAATAGTCATGACCTCCCTTAGCTGTGACCAATCTCTCTCTCACCAATGAACCGTCATCATCTCAATACTCACCTGCAACAACATAAATCCAGTCCTAGATCAACCATCTCGGACAAAAACTCATTAAAATCTCCAAAAAAAAAAAAAAACAAGATGAGTTTTTACACCCGTCATCCTTGCCTCCAAGGCGCGGCTGTTTAAACCCACAGGAGCACACACATGCACGCCTATTCACCCCATAGGAGCTCACACATGCACTCCTATTCACCCTATAGGCATGCATGATTGCATTCCTATCCACCATAGAGAGGCACCTTCATGCACCCATGTCACGTACACAGGCGCGCATCATAGCGCGCTTGCCCGCCACACAACTGCGCACCCATGCACAGTTGTTTAGCTAACAGGTACGCATACGATGCCTATCTTTTTTCCCCCTTGGGGTGCACCTGTGCATGGATTATTGGTTAACAGGAACACACCAATGCATGCATATTTATGGATCACCCACACACTGGGGACCCACACCCACAAAACTCCCTTGACGACTCTCCGTACAGTCCCTTCCCACAAAAAGAAAACCTAATTCTATGCAGGATGATCAGACCACTAACCTGAACCTCGCTGGTCCTGAATCAACTGCCTCATTCTCCTAGAATCTCTAAATCTCCTCTGAATATCTCTCATCCAATCACTCTGACAACAAGCACAAATGAGGTGGCAATGTGGGACCTACAACTATATATAGTTCTTTTTGTCAAACTTTCATACCCCATTCCGGGAGCTCCGGGTGTCCGTTTTTCGATCCGTCTTTAGCCACAGGGTCATTTCTCTATCCTCTACATCAAGACAGTCCCTAGGCTACTTTTCATCCTTAGCCCCTGGGGAGCCATTTTCTCCATACCCAGTCCAGGTACTCATTCTCATGTTCAAAATTATCAAATAAATGCTGGTATGTTCGATTCTCTTCAAATATTGTTCACGTCAGGTATTTGGTTTTCATGTGTGCAGGTACTTGTTCATCATACATCAGCGCAACTCCTTCAGGTATATAATCAGCACTAGCATGTAATCATTCCCTCTGAATATCAATTGCATCTCCAGTCACACCCTCAGAAATTTGGCTTTAGGGTCCCAAATCTAGCTCTGCAGTACCACCACCTCCATTGCACTTTGGGTACTGTCACTCGGTAGCACTCTCCCCCACATGAGTTGTCCCATTCATAGTACCCCTTGTCACTTTGCACTCATGTTTTTTTCAACCCTTTAGGGATGGGAGTCCCGATAGTCTTACATCATGTCATGAATCAACCACATACTCCTTCTCCTCATTTTGCAAGCCTTCCCAACGAACTCCCAGGACACTTCCTCATAGATTATTTTGACTTCACTCCCGCAGTATCATTTACCCATCATCAGTATTCCCATCCTTATATTTCCCTCCACACATTGCCCTACTACAGAAACCAACCTATGGGCCCCCCACCCTCTACTTTTTTTTTCCACCAACTTGTGCCATCCCCAGGCCAAGCCATCTTACACTGGGGCACCCGTTTCTGTATCTGCATTATTATCCCCACATATTTTTTTCATTCTTTTTGTAATTAAACCGTGATTCCCAGCATGTTACATAGCTTTTTGTTGTCACCTTTGGCGACCTTCTTGGAAAATGAAACCCATGTTGCCCTTGGTTGGGGCACTCCTTCTCATCTACTCCTATTTGACATCGTCCATATACTCTGAGCATCCCACATGCCACCTACCTCTGCTCTCTAAGTTTGTTCACTTTGTCCTGCCTCTAACACAACGTATCCCACGTCTTGTTGTCCCCTTGACACTCAACCTAGTTGAACAGTTGCGGCCACTTATACTTCTCATATACCCCAAACTAAGGGAAGTCTTCAGTCTTCATGCCTCTTGACTCCGTCCATGTACCTCCTCAGTTCCTAACATCACCTAGTCGATCTCACGAAGCCCTTTTATTCTTGGAGTCACGTCCCCCTTTTGTGGACATCAACACAGTTTCCAGAAGGGCGACAGTATCTTGACTCTCATTACCTTTCCAATGAGAGGTCTCGAATGACACAGGGAGAACCATCATTGCTCCCTACTGTCATTGACCCCCATAACATTTGAATTCAACACTTTCTCATGTTACGGTGGGTCTTACTTTGTGACTATTGTAGTTGTTTCTTATATTTTCCGAAGACCTCTAAACTTTGTTGGGCTATCAATGCCTACAGAATCCGTGATACTTCTTACAGGTGTCATTTCCTACTATTTAGATTAAGTTCCTCCTCAGAATTGTCCTCTGCCTTTATCACGACCACCCCCAAGGGAACTGCAGTTTTCTACATAAACACACGGTTTTAGTTACTATGCAACACCATTCTTTTTTGAGTTACATGACACGAACATGGGGCATGCCTGCCTCGTTTGTACAAAATTTAGTTTTACATACCTTATGGAAGGTTGGGTCCTATAGGTTCCCTTGTCCCTCCAACCGGTCACTCTTGATACTCTCACTATCACTCTCTCTTACAATGACACTCTCATTAGAAGAAACATTGATGAATTTCAGCTATACGTATGCTCCTAACCTCATCCATTAGGGGGCATCTGTTATCACTAAAATTTCATCCGCAAATGGTTACAGGAATCCAACATCTTCAAAACAGCTATGAGTTCACCCATGGACTAAAATTACCAAAAAATCAGTTCCAAAAGGTCCAAAAATATACAACCAATTATAAAATTAAGGTGCGCTATGACTACACAGGGCACACGTGCACATGCTCCATCCAGAAATGAAAGAAAATCACACATGTGCACGATGCACGAATGTGGTCGCTAAAAGTTGCACACACTTGAGAACTACGCATTTATGAGATTGGTCGGCCTCCCACCCACTTCTGGTTTAGCTTCCAAGTTGATTTGACATCCAAATCTCGACTGGATTTGACTGGGTGGCTGGTCAAAGACCTAAAAATGCCCTAAGAAACCCCTTTTCACACTAAAAGTTGGTTGCACAATACCTCAAAGTAATGCTATAAAACAAGGCCACGGGTGCACTACATTTTCAAGGAATTCATTTGTAAGGATATGCTGCTGCTATTCTCTTGGGGAATCCTCTTTTCTCATCAAGAGTATACTAGCATCATTACATTTGGGAAATCCATCTCAACTTTTCAGTGGATTAGCTTGGGATTCTTTCACCATTTCTTTCAAGTTTTCAAAGTTGTAAGAAGAGCTAATTTGTGGGGGTCTAAGAGACCTCCCTTGGAGGAAGAAGGGATCCAAAGTCCCCTTTCTTCTCAATGTTTTATTTTCACTAATATAATCCTTTCCATTGGTGACATGAGTCTTATTGGTTTTTTGTTCTTATGTCCTTATGCTCAATAGTTTAGTTGTTCTTTCCTTTTCTAGTTTAATTCTTAGCTTAGTGTTTTATGTTTCTTTTCCTAACCCTTTCCTTTATTGTTGTCTTGCTTAGCTAACCCAACTAAGCTTGTAAGCACCTCTGTTTTGCTCATCTAGGTGACAAAAGAGGTGCAACACTCACCATGTCACGTTTTAGATATTAGTGGTGTATGCGACAAAATCATTGACATGGAAAATTTTATATACGGTGGTTGATGAGGGTGCCTCGACTTGCGTGATGTTGTTGGCATGTTGGAAGGCCTTTAGACAACCTGATTTTTCTTCTTCTCCCATGTTGCTAACTGCATTTGATGGTCGATCTTTCAGAACACATGGCATAATTCCCTCCTTTCTCGTGTAGTTGGAGGGTAAAACTATGTTCATTAAAGTAGAAGTAGTTGATGCACCTCTCGACTACAATCGTATGTTAGGGAGAAGTTGGAGCTATGCTATGACAATAGTTTTACCCACCATTTTTCAGGTCTTTTCTTTTCCTCACGAATATTAGATTATAATCGTTGATGAGTTATCCTTCTTTCGTCATAACCCTTGATTGGGGGCATCCACAGTCCCGATGATTGAAAACCCACAACCAAGTACTGTTATCTTAGGTGCTAGATTGTTTCCATATTTAACAGGGACTTGTGATTATCCCCCGATTGCCAATGATGTTAGTTTTATTTCAGTTTTCCCCGATGCACCAAAGACTACAATTTTTTAAGTCGCATCTTTTAGAATGAGTTACTTTAATGACCAATGGATTTTACCTTCCCCATCGAATGTGATGGAAGGGATATTTCACAATGGAATGGTTATGCCCTTATCCGTTGTTGAGGTCGCGTATAATATTCTCCAGCAAGCCTCAAACAACCCTGATCTGGCTCCTACACAAGAGCTAGATCCCATTCAAGATCATGTTTAGGATCAACACTCTCTCACCACTTACGATGCCATGGAATTAGTTTTTCCCTCTAACAAGGTGATTTTAGAGGAAATGACTGGGCTAGAAATACCTTAGGATGATCTTCACCACATAACCTATTTCTTACCTGAGTTGAGGAGAATAGAAGTAGGATAATTCATTACAACCATGAATGGAGATGCCCCTTGTCCTGTTAATCGTCTTTCCACACACTTAATATATGCCGAGGGAAATAGGGAAAGTATAGCTGAAATGATTCCTATCAACATGTCTAGAACCCCTGGCGTCATGGAAAATGTCTTCATCGGAGAAGATTGTTCTCCTGAAGAGATTTAGGTACACACTGAATTGTTTAAATAATTTCACAATGTATTTTCATGGTCTTATAAGGATATGTCAGGAATTGATCCACGTATTGTTGAACACAACATCACAACTTAGAATGATGTTAAGTTTGTCCTGCAAAAGCTTCGCTCTACCAATCCTCGCAAGGCAGTGATGATAAAGGATGAAGTAGAGAAACTCATCAAAGTTGGTTTCATCTATCTTGTGCAATTGAAGGAATGGGTATCAAACCATAATCCTGTCAATAAGAAGAAAGGTATGATCCGCGTATGTATGGACTTTTGCGACTTAAACAAAGGTTTCCCGAAAGACACTTTTCCAACCCAATTTATTAACCAGATCCTCGATGAATGTGCGGGTTGTGAGGTATTTTCTTGTATGGATGGTTTTTTCAGGTACAATCAAATTTAGGTCAATCCCAAGGGTCAGCATAAAACTAATTTTATTTGTCCTTGGTGTACATTCAAATAAAAAAAAATTCCTTTTGGCCTTAAGAATGTTGGAGCTACTTTTCAGTGGGCCAATTCATTTTCTTTCCATGATCTCAAACTCATAGGCAAGGCATATCTCGATGATCTGGCATCATATTATCATAAGATATCTGATCATCTCAACTATTTATGACTTATCTATGAGGTGTCACTACTATCGGATTTACCTAAATCAAAACAAGTGTTAGTTTTGTGTGACATTATGATTCCTGTTACATTTTATCATGTCAACTAAAGGGATCTTGGTCAATCGTATGAAGTTTGAGGCAATAGTTCCATTTCCTCCCCAATGCAAAATCCCCCAGCTTCAAATTCTACAAGGGAAAGCTAATTTTCTTTGGTTTTTTGTTTCTAACTATGCCGAGATTACTAAAGCTTTCATGTGTCTCTTGAAAAAAGGGGTCCCATTTTGTTGGGATGAAGTTGCTCAGTGCTCTTTTGAAGTGTTGAACCGTGCTCTAATGTCTTCCCCTCTAGTTAGTCCTCTGGATTATGGAAAGGATTTGTTGTTGTATTTAGTTGTTGTAGAGTCTACTATAGGCATGGTGTTGGTAAAAGAGGATGATGTGCTCGAAGAGCATGTTATATACTATCTTAGTCGAGGCATGGTTGGACCAGAACTCAACTACACACATGTGAAGAAAGTTTATTTGGCATCTATTCATGTTGTCGAATGGTTCTGTCATTACATCTTACTTCGCAAGACCATCGTCATAACTGTCGTCAACCCTTTTCAATATGTGTTAACATGATGGTTGATTGATGGGAAAATCAATCGATGGATAGTCATATTGCAAGAGTTTAACTTCGATTTTGTTTTAGCAAAATCTAAAAAGTCCTTTTCCTTTACTGAATTAATCTCAAAATGTTTAGTCCAAAGTGGTAATATTTTTCTTGAAGAGTCACCGATCAATGAATATCTTTTTCTTATTTCATCTTCAGACCCTTGGTATGGAGATATACTTATGTAACTTCAGACTTTGAATTTCCCTTGTTTTGCTTCTCACGACGAGCATCGACTAATACGCCACCAAGCGTGGAACTATATTATCCTCGATGATACTTTATATTGTCGAGGATTGGATTACATTATCCGTCGATGTCTCACTCATGAATAAGAAGAACTTGTTTTAAATGACTGTCACACAGGATCATGTGGCGGTCATATGTTTGGGTTTGCAGCAACCCAAAAGATTCTTCGTGCTAGATATTTTTGGCCCTCGCTAATGAAAATTCTGTAGAGGTGGTCAAGAAGTGTCACCCATGCTAGATATTCTCTCAGAAGATGAGAGCACACCCAGCTCCCATGTTCCCAGTTATTTTTGTTAGTCCCTTCACCAAGTGGGGGATTGATTTCACTACATGTCACCCAATTTCAGCTAAGGGGAATAGCTATATCATCGTAGTTGTAGAATAATTTACTAAGTGGGTCGAAGCTATGCTGACATTTAACAAATATGAGGAAATGACTACCCTTTTTTATTTTTAACCAGATTGTAGCCAGGTTCGGTATTCTGAAGGAGATTGTCACACATCATGGAAGTCACTTCCAAAACAAAATGATGTATGAATTAACATCAAAACTAGAGTTTAAACAAGGACATGCATGACCTTATTACCCACAAGAGAATGGTCAGGTAGAGGCTCTTAATAAGTCTCTCAAGACTATTCTTCAACAAATGATTAATTCGTCCAAGTCAAATTCGTATTTGACATTGTACTCGACAGTTTGGGCTTATCGAACTTCAGTCCAGACTGATATCTGTTTTTATCCTTTCCAACTTGTCTACGGGTTGGAGGAAGTATATCCCATATAATTCCAAATCCATTATCTTATGTTGGCAGTAGATCTATTTCCCGAAACTACACCACTTGAAGAACATATTTTATATCTCGAGCAACTCGATGAGCAGCATCGAGATGCAACCTTGCCCAACGAGGCTCACAAACAACATGTAAAGTGTCAATATGATCACTCTTTCCTCCCTCTCATTTTCTCCGAAGGAGATATTCTCCTTTTCTATGACCAAGACAAAGATCTCTTGGGGGCAGGCAAGTTCAAACCCATGTGGTTAAGACCTTTCATTGTGAAAAACATCTTACAAAAGGGTGCTTATCGATTGGTTTATTTCGAGGGTAACACTTTATCGGAGCTTAGAAATGGATTCTACCTTTATAAGTGTTACACTTAGGTCGATATCCTGAGCGTGAATTCTTGTATATATGTATAGATTTATTTATACAATCTTGTATTTTTTTTTTATGGACATGTAGTTATTGTTTTTTCTTTTCATTGTGGCATATGTCAAGTGGATATGAACTCTATGTTGGGTTCCCAGACTGTTCTAGCCAACACACTGAGAGGCTTTCTTTTGTAACTTGGGTGATGTTTACACCTTTAGGTTAGTTGATGTCTTCTGGAGGTATTTTTCTCGGAAAATAAACCAATAATGTTTATGAGTACAATGCAGTAATAGAATTACTATGTGATTCCTTGTCACATGGTAGTTCTCACCTCTGGGTTTATCTAGATTCTCAACTAGTCATTTCTATGTTAAATGGGGTATGCCATGTCTATGATCCCACCTTTCACCGATGATTCGTTAGGGTACGTCTCTTAGAACTCTATTTTGATTATCTTACTTATATTCATGTTCCTAGGAGATATAATCAACTAACTAATATATTGGCTAATCAAGTATTAGATTGGCATGGTGCTCATGCATAAAAGTGAAGAACACACACATACACGCACATGTAAATACATTTGTACAAAATTCTTATCCATAAAAAAAAAATATGTATATATAATATATCCCAAAAAATAATGTCATGAGTACAAAGTGGGCTATAAAAGGCCTCAAATAGAGCCAATATATATTGTTGGGCTAAAGCCCTCACTACTGAGTACAAAATGTTCCCTTGGCACATGTGTGGTCCAACACTAATTATGGTCTAGGCCTATTGGCCCTACTATAATGAACTATAGAATTCACAATATGCCATAACAACTAGACCCAAGTCCTAGGCACCTCTGAAACATGTGGCTACATAGTCGGGGGAAGGTTCTCTATCTCTACCATCGACACTAAATGAGTGAGTGTTGTGAGGTTCCTCTCTACTCGTCACAGTACCCTCTCAGCCTCTCTGGTTGGAGGTCCTCCGACAACTATTGGTCCTCCTTCTTATGTTGGTCTGGCCTTTGCTCGAGAATGACACCTAGTACTGGTGAAGTCAGTGGCTTGCACTAGTCCCGCATATGTATATATAAGATATTTGAGTTAGTACTTTGAAATTACCATAAAAAGGACAATATTTAAAAACTTAAAAAATTAAATAAATTCAAAGTGTGTTTACGTATATCTTAGAGGTCCTCACTAGGGGGAATGGGAATATGAGGATCCCTTAGGAAATTAATCCCTGCATATGGAGAGCCATCGATCAGAGGAATCTAACAGGCCCACCAATCAAAAAAATTGACGTCAAAGTCCTCCTTGACTCTCCCTGCACCCTGTATAGGGAACAAAGCTACCCACCTGCACAATGTCGGAAAGGATGTAATATGGCCTTGCATTGTCTCCCTAAGGGTAAGCCTTGTTATTCTCTCGAAAAATAAAGTGCACAATATGGTCTCGAACATGAATTTCTTGTTCTTTCTTCTTCGGCAGTCGGTTAGTTGTTTCTTCATGCATGTGAGCATGGTAGTGCTCCGGTCAAACATAATGGCATATAGAAACTGATGTGAACAATTCATCTATGCACAAGAAGCCTGATGAAGTGTTGTGAATCCCATGATCCGCTTAGTCATAACGAGTAATATCTGAAGACTCAACTTACTGATCTTATGTATCGACACTTGAGATCCTACTTTCTCTGTATCGGCCTCACAATACATCTAAATATATTTGTCTATGTTGTATGGCCTTGGAGGAAAGTTCCTCAAGTTGAATTGTTCCCCCCTCCTGGAGAGGTCCGTCAAAAATAAAATTCCATCTTTCATCAAAGCCAACGATTGTCCCTCTAGCATGAAAGCCTCTGCATCTGGATGCCAATACTCTAGCAAGTGGTTCAGGAATCTGGGTTATGCCATCATGAATGGACACTGAAAAAATTTCCACATACCACACTCTTTAAGCATGGAAATGGCCTCTAGATCCTCCTCTACCAAGACATCTAGTTCCTGATGTTCCCTTTCCCGCCAATGAACATACATCTTGTTGCACAAAATTTGGAGAGGTTAGCCCTTGTTTCGCTTGTTTGAAAATTAAAAGAGTTGTACGTGCGCTAAGTGTATGTATGTGCGCTAAGTGTTACTTTTCCCGCGTACATATTCATGATGGACATGGATACCCCACGTACACACAGGCCTGGCCCTTATACAAAGGCGTGCACCTCCAAAACATTAAACTAAGAAACAATTAATGGATAAAAATGAAAGGAAAGGTCAATCATACTTACTTGGTTCATGTGTGAATATTTTTCGTCCATTATAGCTCCTTGAATTCAAGTTTTAAGAAATAGGATTTTTTGACCTTTTGGTTATTTTCCAATTTGTAATGGTTAAAATGAGCTATCCACCACTATTTATAGACTTTTTTGGCCTTTTTTTTCCCCATTTTCCCTTTTCTCGACTTGGTGTCTACTTGAGTTCCTTTTTGAGAGATATTTGGGTCATTCTAATGAAAATTTCTTTTGGTTTGGTGTTTTCTTGGGATGGAATGCACTCATATTTTCCCATGGTAAAAGTCATTTGTCAATATTTACATATAGGTTAGGTTTTCACCATCCTGCATTTTTCATATTGTTGATTTTTTCTCTTTTCCATAGGATCTATCGTACTAAAGTGCAACACAAAACCCCCTATACTACTTTAGAAGTGTCATAATTAGGTGGTAGAGCCTTCCTCTATTTCCCTAGGTATATCCTTTGCTGCATTTTGGTATCCATGTTGGGAGCTTTATCCATAGGCTTGGGAGTCCTTTTAGTCCAGCCATGATTACATTTTGAAGCCCCATTCTTCTTCATCTTTTCTATCTCTTACCCGAGGGACTCCCCATGAGCATAGTTTTTTTTTTTTAGGATCGTTTAAACTTTGAAAGAAACATCTAAAGAGGGATTATATATTCTTTTCATTCTTGTCTAGATTAATTAAGAAATGAATCCCCCCTGGATTCTTCTTTAATCCATTTTCCAGACTCTCTAAAATTGAAAATATTGTCGAGACATCTTGTTTCCCTTCACGCTCATCAAACTCAAATTTGAAGGCACATGTATGTGACAATAGTATACCCCTTTTTCAGTTCAGACGGTTAATTTACAAAAAGGTATTCCCTAGGATATTTGGTTCTCTAGGAGAGTATTCTCGGGTGTAAGTTTAACCCTTTTTTTAGCCTAAGGGACTAAAGTTTTGAAAAAGGGACATTCTCTTTGGTTTTGGTTTATCTATTTTTCGAACCTTGGATATTATCTACAAAAAAATAACCCCCTCGGAGTCCAAAGTTAAGCTATTTTTAGACTCCCTAAATATGAAAAGATCATCGAGTGACCTTGTTCCTTTCACACTCATTAATTGGTCTAGAAGGAATATCTATTTGGCATAAGTTTATCCCTTTTTCCATACAATAGATTATCCAGGAAAAAGGTACGCCTCAGGAGACTTGTCTCACCAGGAGAGTTCTGATAAGTTATATTTTATACTCTTTCGGGCTAAGGAGACTAAATTTAGAAAAACAATTGTGAGTCCATAGTTAAGCTCTTTTCAAAATCCTTAAAATTGAAAATATATCTGAGTGATCTTGTCTCAGTCACACTCATTAAAATGGTATTGAAGAGACTTACTTTTGGTATAATATTAACCCTTTTTTGAACTGACTAGACTCATTACGATAAAGGAACACTATGGAGTTGTCTTTTAGTTTTTTCCAGAATCTCTAAACGTGATAAAACATCGATCTTACCTTCTTTGGGATCATAAAAGTTCACATGCAAGGAGTCCTATAGTGTCATAATTAATCACATTGCATGTCTCATCCTTGCGTATTTGGCCTAATGTCTGCTTCATGCTTCTATTAATTGAACATTCAAATCATTCCTTGAATGCAAGCCTTGTAGCACTGTTTTCCCTTACGATATGACACCTTGACCCATGGAGGTGTTTTCCTTAGTGTCCTTATCCTTCACATGTATCCTTGCACTGAGCATCAATATGTTCCATCCGCTTGGAACTAGTTTTTTTTTCCACGACACTCGTTCCTCCTTTCTAACCTAGCATTCTTTTATTCTTTTTCAATCTCGTTAAAACATTGAAAAAGACAAAAAAAATATAATATTCCAAAAAGAGGGGATGGGATATACATTCTCTTTATTTGGTAGCAAGATAGTCCCTTCTGGAAAAAGGACATCATTCAGTTTTTTTTCCAATCATTTAGATCTAGTATGACCTTAGGAAGTTGTTCTCATTACATAGAGTTGTGTCCTCCTCCATTTGGTTACTCTTCCAAACATATGGATATTTTTTGATGCCTCCTGTAGCATAGAATTATGTCAAATATATGTTTCTTGAGTCTCATCATTTCATCATGATTTTGTCCAAGATAAGTTTTATCCAACTTGAGTCATCCATTATGGATTTTATCTCTTTACTTTCATGAGTTGGCCATCCCAAGAGTCCAATAAAGTTCAGATTCAAAATCATTGGAGTTATGAACCTAGTGATCGAGATCCTCTAGTATTTCCCCGATGACATGTTAAAGACCTCAGGGTAGTGGGTTTCATACTCCTATTGTACTCCTACCTGAGATTTTGAGTATATTGAATTTGTTTCTCGATCTATGAAGTCCTCATGTTCAGCCACATGCATCAATGATACTTGAAGATTCATATCATATTGTACTTGTATATCTCCAAATGATATTGTGATGTAGATCCATTGTGTGTTGTTCAAGGCTACACTTTATATGGACATTTATATTTTTTCTAGTAATCATATGTGACATGGATCTACAATGTACTTGATTGGAATCCATTATTAGTTTATCCCAAGCATGGGTATCCCCACCTCAAAGACAGTATTATTATTTTTGGAGATGGCACATTGAGGAACACTCTTCTAGGGATCACTCAACTATGTGCCTTCCCACTATATAAAGATATTGTAATGTATTTTGACCATCAGTTTCTCTTCTGACCTCACACATTAGGGGCCATATGTTATAGTCCAAAAATTCCTTACCTGTGCATAGAAGACATTGTCCTTTCTACATACATAATTTTCCAAAATACTACTGAGGATGTCTCTTAAAAAACTATTTTTTGGATAGTCTACATGCCTTGATGCACTAATAGCCCCAATACACATGCATGATGCATGCTATTTATCTGGCATACATACACGAGATACATGCTAGTTAGCCTGCATTTACCTCCAAAAGCTGCAAAAAATATAAAATTGCAAGGAATTCAACATTGTTTATGGGCTATAAAAGGTTTCTTAACCATTTTACCCCTTTTCTACCATCCCCAAACCAAATAAACATATTTTTCTCATACAAAAAGACGTCTTGTGGTGTCATTTGAAAATACAAGCAAGAGAATAAGAAAAATCTGCCAAAATCCCTTCACCTTCTTAGTCGAAGTTTTTCATCCTATTCTGAGTTTTGGCCTCAGCCTTCCCCTCCATCCCTTTATCCTTATACAACCCTTTCTCCTTTACTAAGTGATAAGCTATTTGTGACAATCTATCGTGATATTGATGCACTTTAAGCCATGATAGAGGAGCCCATACTTGGTTTGTGGAGTGATTTTCGATAAAGGTTGTAATCCTTTTGATCTTAAAATTGAATAAAAGAGTTCATTCTTGTCCCAAAACACTACGTCTATATGATTTTCTTAATTTGTGCATTTATATATATGAATAAACTTATATATATATGAATAGTAGAAGTGGTATACATTGTTTCATTGTAATCCTAACCTTTTTCAGGTCAGCTTTGGGAGGAGACCAACAATCCAGGAGGCAACGACAAGTGAAAGAGGTCAACACCAACCAAAAGAAATAAAGGTGAATGAATTAATTCTCTTTCATTTCCTTCTCATCACTTAGTGTAGTTGGGTTTGGGGTAGTTTAAGAGTAGAACTGTCTTTTAAGGGAGTTAGCACTCTGCCTTTACTTTTGACCCAGTATAGGGGATTTTCCCCATAGCGGACATGAAATTCCATTAGTACCATTTCTTCAAACATGGGTCCATACAACAAAATAATTCATTGGTGATATTGTCTATGATTATACATATTAGCATTGTACACATTCATAGTTTCAATGGTCCTTCTCTCTCTTCATTCATGTTGGAGAGGCTCATGATCCAAAAAAATTGGAAATAGATTTTGGCCATATAGATTGGGACACAACAATGGATGAGGAATATTTTTCTTTAAGGATGAATGATACTTGAGATCTTATAACTCTTAAAAAAGTAATAAAAATTGTCTGATGTAAATGGATGTATAGAACTTAGTATGCATTAGATGGATTTTTTCAATACATAAGTCTTTGTTAGTTTCCAAATGATTTTCTCAAGTTGAAGAGATTGATTATAATGAAAAAATAAATCTTGTAGATAAAATTAATTGCATCGTCCTTGTTCTATTTTTTTACACCTCACATAAATTGGATATAAATTAGATGGATGTTCTTAAGGCCCTTGTGCCCCTATGTTATGGACCTAATAATAATTCATTATTATTTTATTTTCTAGATTAGTAGGTAGGCTAGAACCTTTCATTATAAGTGTACCCTTTGTCTCATATATATATATATATATATATATATATATATAGACACACATACACACACACCAAGGATACCTAGTCTAAGGATTGTTATAACCCTAAAATGCACCATACAGGTTTACCTGGTGTCAGGCCAACTCATGCCTCTTCCTAGCCAAAGCCATGCTGAGCAATTCCTCAAAAAACCACTTAAAACAAGCAACCCGCGCCCTAACTTCTCACTGGGCGCGGGAAACCGCTTGTTGTCCTTACACTGCATGCGGGTATCCACGGGCTAACCCACTACAGCTCGCGGGTACCTAACAAAGCAAGAAATCAGGAAATTTTCCGCCAGGACACGAGGCTTTTTGTCAGTTAACTGAAACTCTCCGCCATGCATGGCCAAGAGTTCGCCAAAAACCCTAGCTCCTTCTAGCCTATAAAAGGAGGGGTAAGGGTACTAATCAAAGGAGGAAAAAGGATAGCAAAGAAACTCTGCCAAATTGCCAAGTCCATTATTGTCCCCACCCTTTAGCTTTGCCTTAAGCTTCAGGAGAACTTCATGTTGCAGCAGTTGGAGGACAAAAGAAGAGGAGGAGCCCAGGATCAGGATCGAGGAACGGTGGCCAGTCTCAGAACTCATTGTAAGTGATTCATTTTGAGACTAATGAAAAAGATGCTTTTCCCGTCCCAGGTTCATGAATCTCATCTATGTTATTTGATTTATGTGTTATTTCTAACCCTCTAGTAGATTAGTAGCTTGCATGTGTAGTCTTACATTGATTGCAGGAAGCTTTGTAGAAGGGGCAGCAACAGCGAGGAAATAGAAGGCTCAACAGAGGATCTACTTCAATCATCGTTAAAGAGGTGAGTCGATTCTTCCCATGTTTGCTTGAAAAGGGGTTGAGATTTTGGGTAGAAGGTTAAAAGTTAAATCTTAAGGGTCATGATCTGC